>CAXAKX010001360.1:0-34673 GCA_963969525.1 Ontholestes murinus | reverse complement strand
GGTTTTGAAGTGGAAAGATTGTCAATTTCTGTAGTATTTTTAATTCTAAATAATTTTGGTCTCTTATGTTTTTGTTCTAAAACAATTAGGGGAGCAGGAAATTGCATAAGTGTGATTTTACATGTTAAATTCCTATTACCGAGAGAACAGTTCACAACACCCGGTATATTCATTGTCATAGCAACCATTGTAACACTAGTGCTTCAATATATCTATTGTAGCACTAGTGTTACAATATATCTATTGTAGCACTAGTGTTACAATATATCTATTGTAGCACTAGTGCTACAATAGTTAAACAGGCGAGGGATATCACAATAACATAGCATTAATAATATTAATATTGAATCAGACTAAACGATTTTTATAATGAATACAGGTGAATTTCTTTCAAAAAATAAAGTTTTTCAATTACACGCAGATATTATACGAACATTATAAAATTTATAACACACATTTGATTTTTGAGTTGACTTTTTAGAGGATTTGGAAAATAAAATTAGAAATGGTGTAAGATATTTAAATAATCGTTTTAACAAAAGAACATATTTATGTATTTCAAAGAAATTAATTTTTTTGTTAATTAAAACAAGCACCAACCTTTATAAAGAAATTAATAATTAAAAAAGTTTCCCTAATGTTGCATACTTACTTGGACACGTTGTATATATACAGGGTTGGGATAAGGTATGCAACCAAGTAAATATCTTTAAGGGAGGTTCTCATCTAGCGACCCAAAAATAACATGATTTTCTCGATTTTTTCTCCGTGGAAGGACGTAAATAAAGCACTCAAGTTGTTTGTACTTATTCAGTATGATTTCAAGTATGTTTACAAATTTTTATAGAGTATAATATCGTATAGTCAATTGTTTATTTATTTCTGAAGACTGTTGCTTAAATAAAAGGTACCAAAGCGGGCGCCACTGCCGAGCTTCCAAACATCATCTGAAATCAAAAATGAAGTTTTTTCGCAGAATATATGATATTTACAGGATCTTGAACCTATTCAGCTAAGAAAATGTCAAAAATTAAAAAAATGGTAGACTTTTGAAAAAAAAATTATTTTCGTATACTTTTTGGCTTTTAAAAGTGATATAAAAATTAAAATAAGAACAATAGTCATCTGCATTTAGGTTCAGGATCCCTTAAATTTAATAAACTCTAAAATTTGAAAAAAATAGCGATATATGCAGTAGTTTTTGAGATATTGTGTCGCCCGATTTCAAAAACAAGGTTTCGAGAAAACGCGTTTAAAGTTTTGGTACGCATTTCATTTACTCGTAAATTCCATTTACGAGTAAAAAGGTGCCTCCGGTTTTTTTACTATAACTTAAAAAAAATTAATTTCGTCAAAACGGCTTTCGGACGCGTATTCTACAGGAAATTTACTAACTTTTTAAGCAAAATAAACAAAATCGATTGTTTTGGTCGAGCTTGATGAGAACCTCCCCTTAAAGCAAAACGGATATCTTTGAAATTTTTTAGGTAAGTGCAATGGAACAAATCTGATGTACATATTGTGTTAATAATATACTTCCGGTTTAACCGGAACTACCCTCAACTTTTTTTTAAAATAGTAGTAGTAGTAGTGTTAGGCTATCGACCACGTGGTCCTTCCGCCATGTGTCATTTGTGTATTTGTGTGTGTGTAAATGAGCTTGTTACTTTAAAGGATCGCCCCCGTCACTCTAAAGCACCATTAATTGTATCCCAATGGTGAATGGTACCGGTCACCCATCCGACTACTGACCCGAATCAACGTTGCTGCATGTCAATTCTGGGCCGTAACCGATGCGCCACCACCGGCGTGTTTTTTTTTTTTTTAATTTGTCCTATATCCCGTATATTTCTGCAGATTTTTAAAGAGCATGTTATTTCGAATTTGCACAAAATAAACGAATAAGTAATAGTATATTACACTACAAGTGGAGAAAGTACGCGTTTCGCTCACGCGTGTACCAATTTGCACACGAGGCGACAGCCGAGTGTGCGAAGGTACACAAGTGAGCGAATTCGTAACTCCACGAGTGGTGTATTACGTTTTGTTCAATCCTGCCGAAAATTCATTTTAAAACGTAGGTTCAAATAAAAGAAATGTATTGCGGCTTTGCGCGATGTGCCGTGCCCGGCCCGCTTTAAAATCTAATGTACGGCGGTCGGCGTTGCTCGATGCGCCGTGCACGGCCCGCACTAAAATAATCTAGTGTCCCGCTGTGAGCGACGACAAAAAAAGACAAGCGGCAATATAACACGATCGTCTACGTCATATAAACAACACAATCGGCGACGCTAAGTAACTTGTACCACTTTTGTCTGTAATAATAGTTGATATTCAATAATATATATAAAGTTTCGGCAAACATCCGTAACAAAATATAATATTATTTGTGTGTGTGTGTAAATGAGCTTGTTACTTTAAAGGATCGCCCCCGTCACTCTAAAGCACCATTAATTGTATCCCAATGGTACCGGTCACTCATCCAACTGCTGACCCGAACTAACGCTGCTTGACTCTCGTTAACGCTAGTTCGGTCGCAACCGAATGCGCCACCATCGGCGTGTTAATAATGTGTATTTATAAAAGCGTGAGCGAAAGTGACATAAGAGTGGGCGAAAGTGACACAAGAGTGGGCGAAACTAAATCTCCATAGCAACCATTTTGCGTGAGGTAAACAGTAACTTTCTAACAACAAAACAACGTATGAAAGTTCTACTTTCTACTGCAGGATTGAACAAATTTATTTACTTTAGGCTAATGAGAATAATAATTCTAGTAAAAGGGTATATCAAAAGAAATTTAAAAAATGGGGGTTGCCATTTGAAAAAAAAAAGTTGATGACGTCATTACTCACAACGAATAACATACGAAAAAAGATTTGCCCTCAAAAATGTGAGTTTTTATAAAACAAAATCGACCTGTTCGAGGATTTTATCCAAAAAGTTTTTGTTTCGCATTTACTGAATTTAGAAGCGCACTATACAGGGTGACTGACGAAAAACCTTTGGTGCTGTATCTCGCTTATTTTTTATCCGATTTTAATAAGTAAAACATCAAATTAGAATTGATATTTTTTCTTGCATTCAGTTTTTGACAAAAGACGATCAACTTTGTTTTTTCAAATTGCACTTTATATATATTTGGTATTGATCCGCAAGGAGATTTTTTTCTGAATACAAAATTGTAAATGATTTTATCCGTTCATCAAACCAAAGTCGAGAAATTGAGGATTTTCTGAAAAAAAATTTAAAAATCAAGTACCCATAGTAAACAATATACAAAGCCTATTCCAAATGTCAAAAGTGACAGTGTCAGTCATTGGTACAATGCTGCAATAATTTTTAATAATTGCACCATTAAAATGAATAAAGAAGTAGTCTTTTATAATAGAGAATTTTCTTTCGAATACGTAATCATAAAGAACAACAAAAAATGAATTTTAAAATCTAAATATATGTGGTATAGCACCGTCCTGATGCAACCCGATTGTATTCAGCACTGCTATTGGCAATTTATCCAGAAAATATTTATTTCGTTTGTTAGGTAACAATAACAATTTTTTATTAAGGCTGCCTTTAGTAAAAAAAAGGCCCGCTTCTCGGTCTCCTAATATACCGTACTACTCGTTAACACTAAATAGTTTTTGGAAAATATTTTTCACAACAATCATTAGACACCAGTCTTCCAAATTTGTCGGCACATAGAATTACTCTATCATAAAAACGATTTTTGTAGAGACACAAAATTCTAGTACAGTAGTAGTACTGTGTTTGAAATCTTGCAACATTTTAATTATTAAATTATTAAAAATCGTTATAATATTTTATTAATGGCTGACACTGTCACTTTTGACATTTAAAATAGGCTCTGTATATTGTTTACTATGGATACTTGATTTTTTATTTTTATTTTTAAATCCTCAATTTCTCGACTTTAGTTTGATGTATGGATAAAATTGTTTACAATTTTATATTCAAAAAAAATCTTCTTGCGGATCAATACCAAATATATATAAAGTGCAATTTGAAAAAACAAAGTTTATCGTCTTATATTTTATAAACTTATTGCAAGAAAAAATATCAGTTCAGTTCATACGAAATTCTTTTAAAAATCATTTAATTTAATGTTTTATTTATTAAAATCGGATAAAAATAAACGAGATACAGCACCAAAGGTTTTTCGTCAGTCACCCTCTATAATAGTAGTAGTAGTTTTTGGCTATCGACCACGTGGTCCATCCGCCGTGTTATTTGTGTATTTGTGTGTAAATGAGGTTGTTACTTTAAAGGATCACCCATGTCACTCTAAAGCACCATTAATTGTATCCCAATGGTGAATGGTCACCCATCCAACTACTGTACTGACCTAACTAACTGAAGTAACATTGTGACTACCCTCGCTAACGCTAGTTCAGCCACAACCGAATGAGCCACTACCGGCGAGTGTATTCCATACATATATAATATTTGCAAGTATTTGATTTTTTATAACTAATTAAGGTTTGTCAGTGCGTAAACGAACTACTGACACTACAATTTGCCAGAATCTTCTTCAAATATCTCAGAAGAACGCTAAATGGCGAAACAAATATTGGCGTAAAATTTAAAAACAATCTTCAATTTATTACGAAGAGTAAAGATTCCGACAAATCAAAAAACCAAAAACAATTAGTATTTACTTTCACAATGCTGGCGGATTAAAAACAAAATTACGGGACTTTTCGTCAAATATAAATCTAAGCAATTATGATGTAATTGTTATTGTAGAATCATGGTTAAATGAGGATGTACTGGCTGCCGAACTCAATCTTAATTCATATAATATTTTTAGACAAGACAGAAGTAGATATTCAAGTGATAAAGAAAGAGGAGGAGGCGTACTTATCGCGACCAAAAAGAGCCTTAATGCCTGTCGTATAGATGTTAACTGTCCGTCGGTTAAGCAATATTTTATCTTTCTTGAATCTTCTAATTATATTATTGGTGGAGTTTACATACCTCCCATTTCCCACATATCGAAATATGAGCAACATTGTTTATGTATGGAAAGAATTACCGAGTTTAATCCGAATAAAAAGTTGTTGATATGCGGGGATTATAATTTACCATCAGCTAAATTTTATAATACTAATCTAGGAGTATCATCTGGCAATATAAACAATTAAGAAGCCCAATTAATTGCGGATACATTTGGTTTTATTACATTATATCAAATGAACAGCATTGCAAATTCAAATGGAAAGTTTTTAGATCTGGTCTTCGCTTCCGACTAAACTATTTTAGTGCAACCTGCAAGTGACCTCCTATGTTCAAATTCTCTACATCATACCGGATACTTAATTTCTCTAAAGATCTTGGACAATCCTCGGGTGTTAGAAACTTGTGAGTGCATATATTTATTCGACCAAGCAGACTCTCTATTAATTAACAACATTTTGGCAAATACGGATTGGTCTCTTTGCTAATTCATCTATTGAGTATAATGTTAATAAGTTCTACAACTTAATTTACAAAATTATCGATGATAATATTCCGAAGAAAATGGTGTGTACAACCAACTCTACTTATCCTGTTTGGTTTACTGGTGAATTAAAATTATTAATTCAAGAAAAGAAGAAATATCATCTGAATTATAAATTAAGTGGTGCGATTAATGATTATTATTTATTTAAAAGTGTTCGCCAACAGTGTAAATCGTTAAATGATTCTCTTTATGCGTCATATATTTTGAAATGTGAACAAAATATTAATAATAATCCTTGTTTTGGAAATTTATCAGTAAATTAAGAAAATTAAACAATATTCCAAACTGTATGACCTATAATAATGTTTTGTACGATAATGGTTTTGATATTGTAAATATTTTTAAGACAGGAAGAAGAGATGCTATTGAAAATTATAGAGATAGAGATATTTAGATATGATTATTTCTAAATCTTTAATGCAACACTCGAAACATATTTTAATTGACGAGCAGCACGGTTTTATGGAGGGTAGGTCGACAATAACAAATCTTGCGAGTAATTTCTCTCAAATAGAGTACAAGTGATAATTAAAAACTTTATTTCTTCAGAATTTGCAGTCCATTCCGGTGTGCCGCAAGGTACCCATTGTGGACCTATTTTATTTCTTCTTTTCATTAATGATATCAAATCAATAATAAAATCATATGAATTTTTACTATTTATTATAAGCTATATAAGGCTTTGCATAATCCATCGGACCACTCTGCAATTCAAACGGATCTAGACAATTTATACGATTGGTGTATTGTTAATAAATTATTACTTAATTTAAATAAATGCAATATAATATCTTTCAATAAACAACGTGTAATAAAAGAATATCCGTACTCAATAAATAAGTTCAATTTGACCAGAGTATTTGAAATTAAAGATTTGGGAATAATTTTGGATTATAAATTAATTTTTTCTTCACATTTATCATATATAACAAAGAAAGCGTTAAAAATTTTAGGTTTCGTCTTGAGATATTCTAAAGAATTTTCGATAAACACTTAAAGATATTGTATTGTTCATTAGTGAGATCAGTACTAGAATATGGATCTACAATATGGTTTCCGCAGTATCTAATATATGTAGACAGCATTGAAAAAATTCAACGCAAATTTCTCAGAATTTGTGCATTTAAAATGGGAATCACAAGAGAAAACATTGATTTAGTGTTAATTTCTAATTCGTTAAATTTAAATTCATTAATGAATAGAAGGATTAATTGCATCAATTAAATTTTTAGTTCCAGTAACAAACAAGCGCACTAGAAAACAAATTACATTTAAGGAATCGTTTTATTCCACTAACTATGGTACCAATTGTATTATATCTCGTATATCTAAATTTGGAAATATTTTGTTATATAATTATCCTTCTTTTCTATTTACTATGTCCCCTATTTCATTTAAAAGGAAACTAAGGCAATTAAATTATAGTTTGTTTTATTAAAATTGTTTATCAAATTTAATTTTTTGTATTATTTTCATAGTATTAGTATTTGTTAGTATTTTATGATATTATATATTTTTTTAAATAGGGATAATGTAACACATTTATGTAATTAGTAGAGTATGTAGTAATATAGTTATTATTATTATAAAATGATGATAAAATAAATAAATATATAAATAAAATTAGATATACATTTTTTGATTAGTTTGGATTTTGTAATTGTACCTCTGCTGCGTTTATGGAAAGAACACAAACTAATACTAAGGGCTATATATGACGCATGACAAAGGTATGGTAAATTAACGTTGCAAATTTTATGACAAAAAATAGTGCAAATTGGCAATGTAATACCATTGATATAGTATGCATATAATAATATAAATAAAACAAAACTTTCTCAAATAGGTTTTTAAAAACAAAAGTTCCAACTACGGCTATATAAGAAGACATATTTCTCATACCAAATTAACTGTTTTGCATAAAATATAACATATCTTACCAGTGGTTCGTTTTCGCGCAAATAAAAATTTTGAAACCGGACACGCATTTTTTCACGTAATATGTTTCATTTGCTTTAAATCTTTTGATTAATCATATTGTTGATATTTTTTTTTTACCATTAATTAAAAACAAATGAAATTTTAGCAAAAGTTTTTTTCCCTAACAAAAAATAAAACCTTAAGTTTGAGAAAATCCTTAGCTCTTAAATACACACAGATTTTTTTCTAGTCGTTAAAACGAATATATTCGTTAAAAGTATTTCATACGGATTTATTAATTAGAATTAATTAATTAAAAATACGTAAGTACTCACCATCAGTGGACTTTTTGCCGGAGGCGAAGCTGTAAGAACCGTTAACGGGTTTCTTCCATCCCCGCCAGTTGTTGCACAGGCTCTCTGGCTCCGAGCTCCAGCTGCACAAGGAGTCCTCTTCGAAGCGATCCGAATCCTCGAAGCTAAACCTATCACCCTCCTCCCATTCGAGCAAAGCGGCCGCGACATCGCCGCCGCCCCCAGTCCCGGCACCCGCCACTTTCAAACAAAGAAACTGACCGACACTCTACCTTGACCCACCACACGGGGTCACTCGCCTCTTGGGCCACCTTCACCCTAAAATGTTCACGCGAACAAATTCTTCCTCACTTCCTTAGCACTGAAAAATAATGTATCAACTAAACGGGACCGTAATTTCATTCCATCTACTTAAATGAAAATAAATTAATAATAAAAAAAATGTGTATAACAAAATCACGCTCCCGTTTACAATTAAATATGAAATATGACAAATATCACCGCTGAGCACAAACTGCAAAAAATCATCGCCCCTTTATGTGATCACTAAGAATAAAGGTGGTAGGTGCCGAAACCAGCAGGGAGATTCCGCTATCGCAAAAATTGTGACCGGGGTGATATTTCAGTGAGGGTTTTTAATCTGGTACACATACACATAATCTACCCAGCATATTTTTAGCACGTTTTCATTATCTAATTGCACTACACTCTATTGGTTAATGTCTCAGACAATTTCAAGCACTCAATCCACCCGTGTCTCGACCTCCCCCATCAACAACAACAAATATGGCGAGCGGATCGCGGTCCACTGGCCCCTGCGACCGCAGACAATGAGCTCTAATTTTTAAAACACTTCTCAGATGACACCACTTTCTACAACTGTCACTCTACCGATAATAAGACAATCTGTTTTATGAATTGTAGTGACATCTAGTTATATATTGTGAAACGAAATCAAATTTAACATGAATAGTAATGATTTTGTTAAAGATATAATTAATGCAAGATCTAGTATTATTATATTATATTAATAGGAATGTACTTATACTAAAAAAACTTGTAATGAAGCACTAAAACTCATTTTACAAAATAATAATTTTTGCTAGAGTAGTATATAAAGTCGCAATTAACTAGGAAATGTAATAAATAAATGAAATATTTTAATTCATTAAATGTATTTTATAAAAAATAAGTAATGTGAAAAATAATGATTTATCCATTCTCACTCTGTTAAACTATTAATTTTTTTATTCCATCTAATTTTAAATGCATATTTAATATATTTATTTTCTAGTTTTTACCTTCATATTTTAACGTATTTAACTATTACGATGTTAATTTGCCATTTTTCAATTATAAATTTATAGAATGATTATATTAAACTGTAGCCGATATTGAATCTGATGAATATTTAATTCTTTCATTAACTCATATTTTTGTGCTTTTATATTTCTATTTGGTTACTTTTCTGTAATAACAGTTGGTACCGCTTATTTGAAGGTCACCTGCTATTCAAATAGATGAAATTTTAACGGTCATTTCATAGTGGTGATTGAATACTCCATTTTATTTGTTATATATTGAATTTTATACTGGTGCAAATATTTAAAATGGCGCAATTCAAATATCTAAACGAAATGAACAGCTTACTAACGCTTGACGGACCAATCACCAAAGGGCCGGTACCCCGATGGCAGCGTAAAGCTGTGGAAAATGCAAACGGAACCCTTAACAGTTCAAAGACACTGGCATCCACGTCCTCGTTGGCAAAGACACCTAACTCGAAAAGTGCTAGTGATGTACTGAAGGGTAAGAAGACACCTGGCAAAACTCCGAGTAAGTCACCAAGCCGATCTGGAACTTCCACCCCTGGAAGGGGTCTAAAGGTCCAACCGGGTGGTGATCGGTTTATTCCCATGCGGAGTGCCACTAATTTCGATATTGCACACTTTAAACTGAATCAAGCTGAGGGAGGACCTAGCAGCCCTACACAAGAAGAACTACAGGTATATTAATTTGGAATTATATATTATTATTTTATTTATATTTTTGTTCTGTTCAATTCAAATGTGTTTATTAAAATAAATATATATATAAATTTTTACGAAATATATAATGTAAAAGTATATACAATATCTATAATAAAACAAAGTATATACAAAAAGTTTATATTATACTAAATGATGTTCATTCAAATAGTCGAATAAAATTATAGCTAAATATAATATAATAATTTTTGGGGAACTGCGATAATGAAAGGATATTTATTTATTTAAGATTTGTTATTTCAGTGGTCTGTAGTTTAGTTCTCAAAATGGATTACTGATTAAACATAGCTGTTTTTGATTTTTTAATCTATTAGAATTATGAATAATAATTTAAAAATACCAAATATTTTATCAATCTAGTCTACAACAATAATTGAATTAAATAGTTGAGCCACCAAAAGCTGACTGTGGCTCTATATTGGAGGAATCAGACACACGTTCCATCTTAAATTTAATTTTGTGCTTCTACGATGATAATAAAACGAGATAGATATTAATTGCTAGGCATTTCTTAGTACGAAAATGCATGAGTCACAGTCAGCTCTCAACGGGCCGACTAAACAAAAGTAATTTACATACTATACATAGCACAACTATCAAACCAACACTAGTATGAACGGATTAATGTCTATCAAATAAACTTTATGTTAAAAAGTTTTTGAATGAATTTGATGTAAAAATATTAAAAAAGAAATTAATTTATAGCTTTTTTCCATTGTGATTTGTGTATTTTGTTCTTGTAAATGAATTTCTTACTTTAAAGGATCACCCCATCACTTTAAAGTACCATTAATTATATTTCAATTATAATTTGTGAGGAGAGTATATGAGGAAACATGGTGTGTGGCAAAGGTGGGGATGGAGTATCAGAGAAATTTTGAACATGAATCGGTGTAAGACAGGGATGCCCGCTAAGCCCTCTATTGTTTAACTTGTATATAAGTGAACTGGAAGAGGAACTAGAGAATGCAATAAAGAAAATGAAACTAGGAAAAACACCAGGACATGATGAAATTACAACAGAGATGATTAAATATGTGGGAGAAACAGGAAAGAAGATGTTATTAGAATTAATAAATAAGGTAATTGAAGAAAACAAAATACGGGAAGATTGGCAAATGGTCATAATCATACCTATACATAAAAAAGGAGACAGTAAAGTGTGTGAATATTATAGGGGAGTATTGCTACTGAGCACACCAGGAAAAATATACAAATCTATAATGAAGAAGAGGTTAAAAGATGAAGCGGAAAAAACATTAGATGATACACAGAATGGATTCAGAGCCGGAAGAAACACAACAGATACAGTTTTCATAATAAAACAACTTATAGAAAGGATGAAAAAATATATATGTACTTTATAGACATCAAGAAAGCATTTCTTCTATAACACGAGAAGGATAATAATTGGGCATTTAGCATTTGCTGATGACCTTATATTAATAGCCAAAAACAAAGAAGATCTACAATTCAATTTAAATGTCGAATGAAGACAAAATGGAAATTGATAATAAACAAAGAAAAAAACAAAAGCAAGACTAATAGCTAAAAAACCAACAAAAACTGAAATTAAGATAGAAAATGAGAAAATTGAACAACTAAAAAATATAAATATTTAGGAATAGTGATATCTGAAGGTGGAAGAATAGAAGAGAAAATAGAAGGAATAATAAAAGCAAACACGAAGCTTTATTTTGCACTAAATAAAACAACAATAAATAAAAAAGAACTGAATAAAGACACAAAAGTGAGAATACACAAAGCCATATTTATGGCTACACTACCATATGGAACAGAGATGTGGTGCACAAACAAAAACCAAATGAACAGAATACAAGCCAGTGAAATGAAGACACTAAGGAAAATTGCAGGAGTAAGACAAATAGATAAGATAAGAAACAAGGTAATAAGAACAACTTGGAGTAAAGGCAGCGATAACAATAATCAAAGAAAATGCATTGAGATGGTTTGGACATATGACAAGAATGGAGAACTCGAGATTAGCAAAAAAAATTATGGGAAATGGGTAAAAACAAGAAGAAAAAAGGAAGACCTAGAAAAAAGTGGGACGACATTATACAAGAACACTTAAGAGAAGAGAAAATAAATTTAAACGAAGCAAAAGAATTGGCAAGAGATAGAGAGACATGGAAGAACATAATAAGAGGCAATTTATTAATAGACCTTTACACTGGCAAAGCCGGTAAAAAAGGGGATGTTTATGAATGAATGAATAAGTGAACTGGATGAGGTGTTGAGGAGAGGGCAAGCGGGTGGCATGGTGATTGGGAATACGAAAGTTTGGATGTTAGCGTATTCGGATGATGTGGTGCTGATGGCGATCCCGCAGGGGTGGTTGACGTGCACAGCCATTTGGGAGTAGCGACCCCACGTACCCGAGCCGTTCATTGCACACACACACACACATCTCACACACACACACATAATGACACTGACACCCCATGATGTTATGCCTGCTGGCGGTTCCGCGGGGTGGCACACACACACACACGCACACATCACCGACACAGACGACACCCTACACCCCGTGAAGTAATGCCAGGCGGCGGTTCCTCGGGGTGTTAGGGCGACTTGGGGAGGTGGTTTTTAGTGGGTATACCAGTATAGTTCTGGGGACTCCCACACTCAGTCTATAAAAGATTTTCTACCTCGCGGCCACAAAAAAAAAAAAAGTGCTGATGGCGAGGGAATGGGAGGGGGTGAAAGAGATGTAAGAGAGAGTGGAAAAGTACCTGGATAAGAGGGAGTTACAGGTGAATGTAGGTAAAACGAAATGGATGAGGTTTAGGAACAAAGGAAGGGAAGGAAGAATGAGAGAGAAAGAAAGGGTAAGTGATTGAAAGGGTGAAAGTGTTCAAATACCTGGGATTTATTTTTAAGTGTACGGGAGGGTATGAAGAGCACATGAGATGGGTACAAGGAAAGGCGAGAAGAAGAGCGTGGGGAGTGGTGTGGGAAAGATGGGGGAGTTGGATGGAAAACAATGTGAGAGTGATGTGTGGATTGTGGGATGCTGCGTGAAGTCAATTTTGATGTATGGTGTGGGGAACAAAGAGGTTTGAGTGTGTGGAGCGGGAACAAAGATGGTGGACGGCAGATGGAGAGCTGAGAGAAGGAGAATTTACGAAAGGGTAGGTTTGGCGGAGGTGGTGAATATGGCTGATTGGGTATATGAGAAGGAACGAGAAGTGGAGAGACAAGAAAGGCAACAACGGCAAGGTGCGGGTCGGATGGGAGGGATACTTGGGGGCATTTGGCGAAGGAATGCGAGGGGGTGAGAGAGGAGTGGGTGGATGAGTGCAGGAGGGTGACGGACTGGATGAATGAGGATGGGGCCAGGGTAAATGTGCTGAGGAGAATAGGATGGGTGAGAAGGGTAAAGTGAAATAAGATATGAAATATTTTTTTTTTTTTTTTGTTATGGTAGAATATAGTGTAGTAGATATAATTATGTATACTTAATAAATGCCAAATGAAGGTTTAAAGAGTATATTTCAATGGGGAATTACTAACGATGCTATACTATCACTAGTTTGGCTGCAACTGTATACACCTACCACCAGTTATTTATTGTATTATATATATATACACATATACTTTGACCACTGGATGTTTAGGCATCATTATTTTTATTCACATAAATCAAGTCGGTACTTTTTAATCAAATCAATTTATATTCATTTTTTATAAATTCCACTTACACAATTTAACTTATAATGGCTTCAAAACAATTGAAACATGCATTTTCTAGAAATACAACCTCTTTGTATAGCACATTATTGCTTCTTACTCAAATGATCGTATAGAGAGTAAGAAAGGGAAAATATAGTCAGAACTCAGTTCTGCTATCTATGGCGTGCACATGATCAACATATAACAGCATTTAAATATATGTTGTTATCTTACCTAGATTTCAGTAGTCAGATTTCTATTTGCTGTAAATAAGTATCTAAAAGTAAATTTTGTTTTGATATGTAATACTTTTTTTGCTAATTTAAAAAACAAAAAAAGTAACAACAACCTGCCAGAGATTAAATAAAAGTAAACATTTATATTTATTTATAACAAAAGGAACATTGTATTTATCAATTACCTATAATTAACGTAATGTTTCACCAAGTGAAAAATGAAAAAGAAATACAAGATATAGTATTTATTCTGAATCGTAGTAGTGAAACAGCTCAAATTATCGTCGATATTACAAATTATTAATGGTTGAATTCAAGAAATATTTCCGAATAGTAACATTCTTTGATTTTATTATTTGTTGTCGAATACAATTTTCCCGAAATTGAGAGTGGCATTGATTCTAGCCACATGCTATCTCAGGAAGGTTTGATAAAACTATTTTACTCTTTCAGCGTAACTTATGTGAAAGTCTACATGGAACTGATATAAGTAAGAAAAGGATCTTGTCCTACCAAAAGAAGGCACCCAGTGCCCCTGAGGGATTCCAGAATCCAATGAAAGTATTGTATACACAAGTCAAAACACCTGCTTCAGTGAAAAACAATGTCCGCTACATTCCACAGGCACCTGACAGAATTCTTGATGCTCCAGACATCATAGATGATTACTATTTAAATCTGATTGACTGGAGTGGAAATAATATGTTGGCTGCTGCTTTAGGATCTAGTGTTTATTTGTGGAATGCAAGTAAGAGCAATTTATTTCATACTTAATATAATTATGGTGGTTTACCCTACACAATTTTTCAGATGATTTTATATTTACACTGATTTTTTAAATAATAATTTATATGTAAAAGTATTTCATGTGCCAAATAAATGAACTGACATTTTAATTGTCAAACATAACTTAAATGTGCATTAAAAATGTCAGTTCATTTATTTGTAATATGTAAGAATCGACCTACCTTTTATTCCAACGCCACCCGGGACTGCAATAATTGTTGGACACCCGTTATTATAGATTTTATTTATGAAAACTAGTAATTTTAACACTATTAACTACTTATTATATACTTATTATATTCTATAAAAGATTTATCATGCATATCAAGGGACATTACAATTTTCACATGCAGTTTTTTTTTTACAATTTGCGCTTTTTTGATTTCTGGTTAGGATCTGGTATCGTCATTTTGTTACCATACGTTTGGTATACTGCTTCAACAACATATCCAATTTATCTAATTTTGAGTCGAAACTCTTGCTTAGAATTTAAGAGTTTTTTACAGTTACATCGAAGGTCCAATTTAAAATATGGTTGTCCATTTGATCTACTCCTCCCATGTATTTACCGTACATATTGATTCCCTAATGATACCCCAAACTTTTCTTTAGAGAAAAGCGCGATGGCTTCTTCATTGGTTCTACGCCATTTTGATTAGACAAAATGGTAACAACACTGTTATCCATCCAACTTATAGCTACAATACAAATATCTTTGTCAATACGGCTATAGATCATACCACGATCACTTCTTTTCATTACTATTCAGCATTTTCTTGAACTAGCTCCTTCCTTCCTTGATATATAATTCAGTTATAAGTTTTGTACTACTTACATGAATGATTACTGAAATATTTTATCATTGATTCGTTCACAGATATATTGCTCTATAATGGAACATATCTCATAAACTGTTATAGATTTTTTCTTTCCCTATATAGTATATATAGGGGGAGTATTGTTTTCGTGATTTTTTTTTGAAAAAATATTTTTGCGGAAATATCCGTTTTGGGGTCCCCTGAACTCAAAAAACTAATTTCTAGAAAAAAAAATTTGTGTCTGTGTGTGTGTGTCTGTCTGTCTGTCGGTGGGTGCTGTATCTCAAAAACGACTTATCTGTTCGAGATGAAACTTCAAACTTAAGGTTTTGTCGTTAAAAACTGGAACTGAAAAGCTTTTGGTCCCCTGAACTCAAAAAACTAATTTCTAGAAAAAAAAATTTGTGTCTGTGTGTGTGTGTCTGTCTGTCTGTCGGTGGGTGCTGTATCTCAAAAACGACTTATCTGTTCGAGATGAAACTTCAAACTTAAGGTTTTGTCGTTAAAAACTGGAACTGAAAAGCTTTTGGTGAACATTCATAAACCGGAAGTGGTTGTTTACTCGAGGCGTTTTTTGGTTTTTTGGTAATATTTTTCTAAATATGGGAAATAAATACAGTTCAAACAAAAGTTAAAGGAAATAAAAAACTGAACAAGTTTTGGTTGAACATGTTTTTCATAAAATTCTAAACTTTCGCGCAAAAAAAATATAAATTGAAAATTTTGATATTTTTTGCAAATTGCTAACAAACTATTGGAGTTACATGAATCTTGTATTACAAATAATTGTAGAGAACTCAAAAATGAACAAATTATTAAGAATAACATTTTTGCGTACACCTCATAGTTTTCGTGAAAAATATAGGGAAAGTACTATGATGGCCACATCATCATTTTTACTTTCCCTATATACGTAGTATATATAGGGGGAGTATTGTTTTCGTGATTTTTTTTTGAAAATTTTTTTTTTGCGGAAATATCCGTTTTGGGGTCCCCTGAACCCAAAAAACTAATTTCTAGAAAAAAAATGGTGATGTGGCCATCATAGTACTTTCCCTATATTTTTCTCGAAAACTATGAGATTTACGCAAAAAGGCTTCTCTTAATAATTTATTCATTTTTTAATTCTCTACAATTATTTGTTATATAAGTTTCATGTAACTCCAACAGTTAATTAGCAATTGGCAAAAAATGTATAAATTTTCATTTTTTATTTTTTTTTCTCAAAAGTTAAAAATTTTATGAAAAATACGTTTAAATAAAACTTGTTCAGTTTTTTATTCTCTTTAACTTTTGTTTGAATCGTTTTTTAAAATTTTTCATATTTAGAAAAATATCACCAAAAAACAAAAAAACGTCTCGAGTAAACATCCACTTCCGGTCTATGAATGTTTACCAAAAGCTTTTCAGTTCCAGTTTTTAATGATAAAACCTTAAGTTTAAAGTTTCATATCAATCAGATTATTCGTTTTTGAGATACAGCGCCCACCGACAGACAGACAGACAGACAGACAGACACACACACAGACACAATTTTTTTTTTTCCAGAAATTAGTGTAATGGGTTCAGGGGACCCCAAAACGGATATTTCCGCAAAAAAAATTTTTCAAAAAAAAATCACGATCACAATACTTCCCCTATATTTCATATAGGGAAAGTAAAAAAAAATTGTGTCTGTGTGTGTGTGTGTGTGTGTGTGTGTCTGTCTGTCGGTGGGTGCTGTATCTCAAAAACGAATTATCTGTTCGAGATGAAACTTCAAACTTAAGGTTTTGTCGTTATAAACTGGAACTGAAAAGCTTTTGGTGAACATTCATAAACCGGAAGTGCTTGTTTACTCGAGGCGTTTTTTGGTTTTTTGGTAATATTTTTCTAAATATGGGAAATTCGAAAATACGCTTTTAACAAAAGTTAAAGAGAATAAAAAACTGAACAAGTTTTACCCGAACATATTTTTCATAAAATTCTTCACTTTTGAGAAAAAAAATAAAAATTGAAAATTTTGACATTTTTTGCCAATTTCTAATAAACTATTGGAGTTAGATGAAACTTATATTAGAAATAATTGTAGAGAATTTAAAAGTGAACAAATTATAAAGAATAACCTTTTTGCGTAAACCTCATAGTTTTCGAGTAAAATATAGGGAAAGTACTATGATGGCCACATCACCATTTTTATAGTTACAGTGCACGCCGCTTAATGTGATCACAACGGGACTCGGGGTTTTTGATAACAATAACCGATTGATAATAATAGCCGAAAAACAAAACTTTATTTTAAATAAAAATATATAACGTAACAAACTATAATAACGTAACATTTTGAATTCTCTACAATTATTTGTTATATAACTTTCATGTTGCTTCAATAGTTTATTAGCAATTGGCAAAAAATGTCAAAAATTTCAATTTTTATTTTTTTTCTCGAAAGTTAAGAATTTTATGAAAAATATATTTTAACAAAATTTGTTCAGTTTCTCATTCTCTTTAACTTTTGTTCGAAAAGTTTTGTAATATTTTTCATATTAAAAAAAAATCGGATCAGTCGTTTTTGGGATACAGCACCCAGGGACAGACAGACAGACACACACACAGACACAAACATATTTTTTCCAGAAATTAGTTTAAGGTACTCGGGGGACCTCAAAACGGATATTTCCGCAAAAAAAAAAATTCAAAAAAAAATCACGATCACAATATTTCCCCTATATATACTTCGTATAGAGGGAAAGTAAAAATGATAACATAAACCGAAATCATGATTACTATAAACGAAAATTTTTGTATGTAGTATTACACGTTCGGCCCGTTCTTCGCAAAAGTGATAACAATATCCGATTGATAACATTATCCGTGATTCTAATAAGCGGCGTCTACTGTATTATCCCAAGTGGTCGAAAACGAACACTTCCATTTGCATCGCTCGCCATTTATCAGCATAAAACTTGTTTTTTTAATTTGATTGCTAGTTGGTATTTTAATAAGTGTTGTTTCATTACATATGAGCAGAAAATATTTATATTTAAGTTAAAATGAAATTACTTATTAACCATTATTTTCCGCCATATTCTTGAACAATTTTACGTACAATGTTATTCCCACAAAAAACAAATAAGACTAGGTTATGGGGGTGAAAAGTTAATAATAGCCTAAACAGCACTTATACGGAGGATATACCCCTTAGCACCATAAAATAAATACAACTGACTTTTAATTAAAGGTATTTAGTACGGTCGTTTCGTACCATTTGGGATAGAGTGTTGTCTGGTCGTTTTCGATCGTTTGGGTCGAAATGGGTTAACAAGAAACTCAATATCATAAAACAATTAATAAATTGTATCTCTTTATTTAATTTGAAAAAAAAAATACATTCTTTTTCTTTTAATAGGCTCTGGAAAGGTTGAAGAACTTATGGAACTAAGTGGCAATGATTACATCTGCTCCGTATCATGGATTCAAGAAGGAGATCACTTAGCAATAGGTATGACATCGGGTACCACAGAGATATGGGACTGTAGTAAATCCAAACGAATCAGAATTATGGAAGGCCATTCGGCACGTGTTGGATCCCTTGCTTGGAATAACTATGTGGTTACAAGTGGATGCAGAGCAGGCCAGATTATCCACCACGATGTAAGACAAAGAGATCATATTATCACGACCATCAATGGACACACACAAGAAGTTTGTGGATTGAAGTGGTCAGTAGATGGAAAATACTTGGCCAGTGGAGGAAATGATAATGTGTTAAATGTCTGGCAGGGTGTAAATGGAAGCTATCATTCTGAAGATACACCATTGCATACTTTTACAGCTCACCAAGCAGCTGTAAAAGCTCTGGCCTGGTGCCCATGGCAACCCCACCTCCTTGCAAGTGGAGGTGGTACTGCCGACCGACATATCCGTTTCTGGAACTGCAACACTGGTTCCTGTATCTCATCTGTTGACACCCAATCACAAGTTTGTGCACTCTTATGGTCTACTCATTATAAAGAAATCATATCTGGTCATGGATTTGCCAAAAACCAATTGATAATTTGGAAATATCCTGGTATGACAAGGATTGCTGAATTAACAGGACACACTGCCAGAGTCTTGCACTTGTCGATGTCACCGGATGGAACAGCTGTACTCTCAGCAGGTGCTGATGAGACGCTACGGCTTTGGCACTGCTTTGCAAAGACTGCTGCTTCAAAATCTAAAGAAAACAACCCAGTAAAGTCTAAACCAAGTGTACTAAAGCAGAGCATTCGTTAATTCTTCTTATCAATTATAGACTGATTTTTTAATATCTTTTTACAACTGTACCTATCGTGATATTTGTTTATATTAAAACATGTTTGTTCTAGGATGTAGTTTTAGTGTTTTTTAAATAGGCATTTTTGTATTCTGAAGTGACATCTTTAATAAAATGTATTTATATTAATATATAAATCTTTCTTAAACTTATATTAATATTTACCTTATCTATAATGTTACAATATGTCTGAAATAAATTCTTCTATAATAGTATGTAATCAAATTTAATGAAAATATTAATAATTTATTTATTATTAATATTATTATATAGTAATTATTTTATTATTATATTAATCATAAGGTCATAGTAATCAAAAATTGATTATTTTCATGCATAAACCAGATTAATAATAGTTATGTATGTACCTAGTCAGTAAAGTGATACTTTATTGAACGAGTCTGAGATTATGAGCCGAGTGAGCGAAGCGAACGAGGCGAGTAACATGCGAGTTCAATAAAGACACTTTACTGACGTGGTGCATACAAACTTTTATCGCCAACCGTAAACATTTATAATTAAAAAAAATTAACATATCAAACTTGTCACACTTTATTATGACAAAATAAACTAAACATAAATATTCATATCAAATTTGTTTTGAAAAGTTTGCATAAATTACCTTCATCATCAAGTAGATTTCATCCGGTGCACTTGGTAAAAATCTTCCTTTTTGTTTTCTTCCACTATTTTTTAATAAATAATTCTCGATTAAATTTTCACTGTTGGAGCCGAGTCAGCGAGACGCACGATTTCTGTCAATGTCATATAGTCATGGCTATGTCAATAAACATTTGCGGCAGGTAAAATACTTTATCGCCAACCGTCAGTAAAACCATGCAATACCACAGTGATTTCCGGAAGTAAACAAACACTTTATTTAACTGTAAAATTTGCGGCAGATAAAGTACTTTACCTGCCGCAAAACAGGCAGATAAAGTATTTTACCTGCCGCAAATGTTTATTGACATAGCCATGACTATATGACATTGACAGAAATCGTGCGTCTCGCTGACTCAGCTCCAACAGTGAAAATTTAATCGAGAATTATTTATTAAAAAATAGTGGAAGAAAACAAAAAGGAAGATTTTTACCAAGTGCACCGGATGAAATCTACTTGATGATGAAGGTAATTTATGCAAACTTTTCAAAACAAATTTGATATGAATGTTTATGTTTAGTTTATTTTGTCATAATAAAATGTGACAAGTTTGATATGTTAATTTTTTTAAATTATAAATGTTTACGGTTGGCGATAAAAGTTTGTATGCACCACGTCAGTAAAGTGTCTTTATTGAACTCGCCTGTTACTCGCCTCGTTCGCTTCGCTCACTCGGCTCATAATCTCAGACTCGTTCAATAAAGTATCACTTTACTGACTAGGTACATAAATAACTATTATTTTTTGTGGAAAAACCGTAAAAGATATCAAATCTTATTAAGGGACAAAAAAGTTTTTAAATTAAACTGTCTTTCAAACAGTATTTTTTTAGTTTTTATTAGATGCACCAATAAGAAAATAATTTAGTTTTTATGTGGTGATACTACTGTTTTTTATACTTCTTGTTAACCAATAATAGCCATAATAACTGAAATGATGTATTCTATTATGTTAGTTATTAATAATAAATTTCATTCATATCGAATAAAGCGCTCAATGGTTATAAACAAAAGAAATAAAAATTTTTGGAACTTTGAAGACATATTCTGGCTAACCGTAAATTTTTGGATATTTATTTTTGATAACAGGACACCCTGTACATACTATATAGGGAAAGTAATAACATTAAGGATCAAGCCAAGGTAATATTGCTTCTTGAACCAAATGGGCAGTGCGAGGTTAAATCCATGAATCTTGAAAAAAATGTAAACAATTTGGGAAATAGCCCGGATAGCAATCAAACGGAGGAAGCTGCAGTTAATTCATCTAAAAGAAAACTTTCCTCAAATCGAGATGCAGCAACACCTGTTTATGATAACCCAAAAACAACTGAGCTCGAAATTAAAAATCGAATGAAGGTGATTGGAAATTTCCAAGGAAGTCCAAAAGAAGATTAAATGAAGCAGTAAACAATGATGGACCTACGCTCACAATTCCCAGTCGAAGTATTAATTCAACAATAAAAGGCTCATCAACTAAGTCTCTTAGCATTAAAGGGGCAAAATTATATAAACATTTTTATGTTAGCGTTTTAGATGTTAATGTTAACTTGAATTAAACATTTATGTTGAACCTATAAATATCAAAGAGGCTAAATTAGAATTAATGACATCAAAACGACCAAATGAATATATTTCTGTGAAAGTCTCTGTTCTTGAGAACGATGTAGAAATTGTTACAAACCCTGATTTATGGCCCACTGGTGTTAGAATAAATAATTTTTTATTTCATCTACAGAAAACTATTCAATTAACCTAAACGATCCTATTAACTTTATCACCTACCATCAAAAAAATGTCAATAATAGGCATAAGAAGAAGAGAAAAAATAAATCAAATGATACTTGTATTCAAAATCTTATCACTTTCTTTACAAACTTGTTTTTATTAACCAGATGTACATTTCGAATACGAAGTGTTCCTTATCAATAGTTAAATGACATTGGAAAAAATATAATAAATACAAAAGTCAAAAAAAGTTGGGCGACTTAATTATTATGATGAATTAAATAACAATAATTTAAAAGTTATGGTTTACAAACAGAAGAGGTTTACAATATTATTAATTTAGACAAACTGCATGTATTAGTTCTAATAATGGATTATTTAATTGAATTAAAACAAAATTAAATAATTTGTTTTCATGCTTTTTCATTTCGATTGCTTCCAACATATTTAATTTATAAGATGATGAAAATTTTAATAATTTTGTATTGTTGATTGAAAATCCATGACCTGGGTTAAGTGAATGATAAGTGACTGCTGATTTCTTTTTAATTATAAATGTTTACGGTTGGCGATAAAAGTTTGTATGCACCACGTCAGTAAAGTGTCTTTATTGAACTCGCCTGTTACTCGCCTCGTTCGCTTCGCTCACTCGGCTCATAATCTCAGACTCGTTCAATAAAGTATCACTTTACTGACTAGGTACATAAATAACTATTATCTGCCTGTTTTGCGGCAGGTAAAGTACTTTATCTGCCGCAAATTTTACAGTTAAATAAAGTGTTTGTTTACTTCCGGAAATCACTGTGGTAATGCATGGTTTTACTGACGGTTGGCGATAAATATTTTTATTATTTCCAAAAATATTATATTTGCCTAATTTCTTTTTTACTTTCTCTATATACGAAGTATATATAGGGGAAGTATTGTGATCGTGATTTTTTTTTGAAATTTTTTTTTTGCGGAAATATCCGTTTTGAGGTCCCCTGAATCCATTACACTAATTTCTGGAAAAAAAAAATTGTGTCTGTGTGTGTCTGTCTGTCTGTCGGTGGGCGCTGTATCTCAAAAACAAATTATCGATTTGAGACGAAACTGCAAACTTAAGGTTTTATCGTTAAAAAACTGGAACTGAAAAGCTTTTGGTAAACATTCATAGACCGGAAGTGGATGTTTACCCGAGGCGGTTTTTTGTTTTTTCGTGATATTTTTCTAAATATGAAAAATATTAAAAGACGGTTCAAACAAAAGTTAAAGGGAATAAAAAACTGAACAAGTTTTATTTGAACATATTTTTCATAAAATTCTTAACTTTCGCGCAAAAAAATTAAAATTGAAAATTTTGATATTTTTTGCAAATTGCTAACAAACTATTGGAGTTACATGAAACTTGTATTACAAATAATTGTAGAGAATTCAAAAGTGAACAAATTATTAAGAATAACATTTTTGCGTACACCTCATAGTTTTCGAGAAAAATATAGGGAAAGTACTATGATGGCCACATCACCATTTTTACTTTCCCTATATGAAATATAGGGGAAGTATTGTGATCGTAGTTTTTTTTTTTAATTTTTTTTTTTGCGGAAATATCCGTTTTGAGGTCCCCTGAGTCCATTCCACTAATTTCTGGAAAAAAAAATTGTGTGTCTGTGTGTGTGTCTGTCTGTCTGTCTGTGTGTCTGTCTGTCGGTGGGCGCTGTATCTCAAAAACGAATAATCCGATTGAGATGAAACTTTAAACTTAAGGTTTCATCATTAAAAACTGGAACTGAAAAGCTTTTGGTAAACATTCATAAACCGGAAGTGGATGTTTACTCGAGGCGTTTTTTTGTTTTTTCGTGATATTCTTCTAAATATAAAAAAAATTAAAAAACGTTTCAAACAAAAGTTAAAGAGAATAAAAAACTGAACAAGTTTTATTCGAACATATTTTTCATAAAGTTCTTAACTTTTGAGAAAAAAGTAAAATTTGAAAATTTTGACATTTTTTGCCAATTGCTAATAAACTATTAGAATTACATGAAACTTGTATTACAAATAATTGTAGAGAATTCAAAAGTAAACAAATCATTAAGAATAGCCTTTTTGCGTAAACCCCATAGTTTTCGAGTAAAATATAGGGAAAGTACTATGATGGCCACATCACCATTTTTTTGATATTAATATTTGTGATTATAGAAAAAGGGCAGTCAAACAAATGCAAGAGTATTTCTTGAATTAGTTTCTCGTGTAACTTGTGGTGAAATATTTTGTAATATAGAAATAACACAATTTACGCTTGGTTTGTTTCACTGTTTTTTTATTTAATCTCCCCGATTATGGCATCCCTTATTACCTGGCTGGAAGTATATATAGACCAATTCAATATATAGTATATGTAACGGGTGTCCAACAATTATTGCAGTCCCGGGTGGCGTTGGAATCAAAAACGTAGGTCAATTCTTTCATGTGCCAAATAAATGAACTGACATTTTAATTGTCAAACATAACTTAAATGTGTACTAAAAATGTCAGTTCATTTATTTGCAACATGTAAGAATCGACCTACGTTTTTTATTCCAACGCCACCCGGGACTGCAATAATTGCTGGACACCCGTTATATTTTCTATGCAATTCATGAGTAAGGGCGGTTTACGAACTAAATTTGGAACATTCAAATAATATTGGTATCCTTTTCTACTACCTGATAACCGAGCGGATATTCCCAAGACGTATGATTTCGTCGGCCGTATCTAGAAAAGACACATGCGGCGTAGCTCGGTCTTAGACCGAGCGGTAGAAGGAGAAAGAAATAGTTTACGGCGTCCCTTACTTACCGGCTATTTCATAGGCGCGCGCTATTTAGTCAAGCATTGCAATTACGCAGGGTAATAGAAAGAAAATATATTTTTAATGAATTTATTTCATACGTTTTAGCAAATGTGGTAATGGATATTAATACAAAAATACTTATTCTAATACAATAATATAAATGAAATATGAAATAACTAATATGAAAACATAACAAATTTGTGACATTCATTTTATTTAGCCGCGCACGCCTATGGTGGAAAATTGCAACAGAGACTACTTGATTCGGACCTTAGACCATATAAGCTTATATGGTCTAAGATTCGGACGGACATGTCACCCCGACCGCCATCTCTCCTGAATAGCTCTATATATTACAAATTTTAGTATTTTTCAAATTTTTAAAAGGTGCACCAATAAAAAATATTTTTATGTTGTGATATTTTTAGACTTCTTGTCTTCAATTATGGCTAAAATAATAAGTAAAATGCTGTGTTTCATTATGAAAATCAACAATAATAAATTTTATCCAGATCAAAGCGTTCAATTGTTAATTTAATTAAAAATTAGTAATATTTTTGGAACTTTCAATACTAATTCCGTCTCAACTATAAACTTTTTTTGAATATAGATAAGTTGTGTTAATTCATCATTTTGATCCCAGGAATTTATAGTCTTGCCATTTCCCAACATTAATGGGACCCTCTTAACACATTTGCATCAGACGGAAAAGTGTAAAATCGTTATCACCAATTTTTTTAAATTGTATTTGAATGAAAATATTTCACTATAGGAAAAATAAAAACTATATAGTATAAATAAAGAATTTTAATTTTGTAGATTAATAATTTTAAAAGAGATTTAATCTAATTATTTTGCACATGATAAAACTTCAAATGGTCAATGCCAAATATCCCATAACATACATTTTCTTTTTTCTGATAAGCAAACTACACAACGTTTACGAGCTTTTTTCGATGAGGTCGTTTCATTAAAAGTTGGAAAATGTTCACACGTCTGTGTTTTGTAGGTCCTCTTCACTGCTGTGGGAAACACAAACGGTCATTTTTATTACTTTTTGTGGTATTTTACCCTGAAACTATTTCCGATCACCATTCTTAACTGACTGCGCGCCCAATATGTGCTTTGTTGATAAGTGCCTAAGTTAAAAGCGCGCTCCGCCGATAGTGGCCAGTCAAAAAGCTGCGCTTATGATGCAAATGGATTAAATAAATAGATAGTATTATTATACCCGTAGTAGCCTCACCAATCCAATTGTTGACCCGACCTAACGATGTTGCACTATCGCTCTCTCTAGTTCGGCTGCAACTGTATACGTCCTTTATCTTACATTTGAGTAAGAACTAACAGCTACCAGATAAAATATCTACTCTTCGTTACAAAGCACTGCCAAGTATTGAATTATAATTAGTATAATGCCAAAATCTTCGTGTTGTTATCGTTTATAAATAACGTCACAAAATTTATGATATATCGGCAATCTACAGACATGTGTTTCACTGTAACACAGCTCCTCAATCTTCTTAGTAAAAGGTATGCATGCGAATAGTAGTAGTAGTGGTTGGCTATCGACCACGTGGTCCTTACGCCCTGTGATTTGTGTTTGTAAATGAGCTTGTTGCTTTAAAGGATCGGATCGCACCCATCATTCTAAAGCACCATTAATTGTATCCCAATGGTGAATTGTATCGGTCACCCATACAACTGCTAGCCCGAACCAACGTTGCTGAACGTTAGTTCGGGGCCGCAACCGAATGCGCATAAGAATAAATTTCAATAATAATTCGAAAAAAACACGAAAATATTTCGTAAATCTACAACAAACGAGTCTTATTAAGACTACAAAAACAAATCACCTTTGAAGCAACTACTTCTCTGAATTTACGAAATATTTTCGTGTTTTTTTTTCTAATTGTTAGTTAATTTTCTACAACGTAAAAGACTTATTACATTTTTATTATTAAAATTCAATAAATATTATTTTATCGATGGAGTATTGTTGGGAATTACATTACTCCATATTTATGTAAAAACTTTGCTGCTACCAGTTATTATTCTTTATTAACTTTGTTCTTCTCGCTTATAATATTTATAAAAATATATTCATCAATTTAAGACACAATAATCACTGGTGAAGTTCACTAGTTCCCAATGTCAAGTAAAACAACTACACCTCGTACTACAGCACCAGCAGAATCGGTACTAAAACCAGCCGCGTGACAATAAAAACAATCATTTCAAATTAAAAACAATTTTCAATTTGTTTTGTTTACCAGGTATTATGGTGACCAATAGTTTCAATACATTAACGTACAGTGAGTAACTTAAACTACATAACGTGCGGTATTTCCATACGGCCGGATTAGTGATTAACAATGGCATTAAAGATATGAGTGTATTCTAGGTCAAGCTGGTCTTTAATTACTGGAGTTTCCAGATTAGCGCGTGCTTTATGAACTTCCAATAATTCCAGGAGGTCCATTGTTTGACCCTTTTCGACAAAATGATGGAAATAATGATTATTTTCAATTATATGTTTGGTGAAAGACGACTTGTCGATTAAGTTTTTCCGATAAGAGTGCTCAATTTATTTTTGCCAAATTCCTAATTTCATACTGGTTGATTTTAACTTTTTTTAGCTTTTGATAATGGATCTCCAACAAAGTGAAAGCTTCTTAAAAATGACAATAAAACAGTATTTTTAACTAACCTGAAAGCTTCATAGAAGCTAAATAAGCAATAGACCGTTCAAATTAGAAGCCTAACCTACGAAAACACAATGTTATAATCTTCTGTGAATAAATTTCACATATTACCGATATATATTCTAATATATATATACAGGGTTGCTGATATGTAAGATAGTTAGCGACAAAAGTTTTAGTGTTTTTAAAAAACTATTACAATAAAGACAAAATTAAATATACCAGATCAGTCAGAATCCGGTATAATAATATCATTGATTGTTGAGGCACTTATATTTTTAAAATCCATTATCACTTAAGTAATCCGGTATACTTAATTTGTCTTTATAGTGATAGTTTTTTAAAAAACCTAAAACTTTTATATCTTAACATTTCTCACTAACTCTCTTTAGAAGATATTCAACCCTTTCCATACAAATCAGCAACCCTGTATATCCTTTTTCGGCCCAATGTTTAAGCAATCTGATGACTATAATAGTTTTTTTTTCTAGAAACAATTTCTACTCTCTTTTATAAATTGTTTCTTCTCCGAATTTACATAATCTTCTCCTTGCAATATCGCTGCAATACCGTCCTGTATCAGACCAACTGCTTTTATTGCAATTGTTCAATTATTGTCTTTACGCCAGAGTCTTGAAGAGAAGGTAATTTAACCAATCCTTAAAATGGGAAAACACCCTTTACCTTCTCTTAGTTATCACTCAATTACCTTTTCTACGTGTATCTATAAAGTTTATGAACATCTTTTAAAGACAAAACTCGATTGTAGAACAGAAAAAATCATATACACTACTATGCAGTTTAGAATTATAAAATGTAAGAAAGTACAATAGAGCTTGCTTATAAATTACATATACAGGGTTATTCACGCTATACGGCACGGAATATTGTGGCCAAAATACATGACTTTTAAAAAGTTTCACTTTGGGGATATACAGGGGTCTATTAGGGCTACTTTTTAAAATTAATTTCATAATATACAGAGTGTCCCAAAAACCCTAAAAGTATCAAAGTTGTGTTTTTTTTAAATGAAACACCCTGTATTTTATTGCATTTTTGGATCCTTCGATCAAAATAAGTGTGTGTTTTAATAAGGTTTTTATTACTTAAACCTTAAGGTTTTTGAAATAATTTGAATTTTGTAAAAATTTAACCTAATTTTCATGTTTCAAATACTTAAAAAGTAATTAAGTTATTCATACCAAATTTACACTGAAATGTAACAATAGATCATATTTTATTTTCCAAGTATAATAAATTTGACATCTTATACCGGGTGTAAAAAAATTGGAATTAAACAAATGAGAACTCTAAATGGTCATAACTTCATTTATTTAAATGGAACGCTATATTTATTAATTTATCAGCAAATGCAAGTTTTAATTACCTATCGAATGGTATTTATATCTTAAATGTTAAGTCTTCTCGTTTTTACAGAAAACGACAAAATATTGTTTATTGCACCGTTTTAGTACTTTTTAAGTAAACATATTAATGTATCTAATTTTCCATCGTATTTAAAAACGTAAGATAATTAATTTAGACTGTTAATTTAGTTTAAAAGGCCTGTCTTTTGTTATAGTTGTGTTATTTTGCGTTTTTGTGTTAGATCGTTAGTAATCGTTATTGTTTGAACATCGTTGTTGTATTTAATGGTAAAAAATGAAAATTTACACAGATTTTCTTATACTGGGGTTTTTATAACTGACACTTCCAATTTCTTTAAATTGTTTTAATAGTCTCTCAAAAATGGCTGGCTTAGGGTGATTTCGTTCGGGAAACCTTTAAGTATAAACTCGACAAGCCAATAAACAATTTTGATGACATTCTCCAAGCATAAAAATAATGCCAATACCCCCTTCTTTTGAGTAAATCTTCATTTTTTACCAAAAAATACAACAGCGATGTTCAAACAATAACGATTACTAACGATCTAACACAAAAATACAAAATAAGACAACTATAACAAAAGACAGGCTTTTTAAACTAAAGTGGCAGACTAAATTAATTATCTGACGTTTTTAAATACCATAGAAAACTAGATACATTAAAATTTTTACTTAAAAAGTACTAAAACGGTGCAATAAACAATATTTTGGCGTTTTCTGTAAAAACGAGAAGACTTAACATTTAAGATATAAACACCATTCGATAGGTAATTAAAACGTGCATTTGCTGATAAATTAATAAATATAGCGTTCCATTTAAATAAATGAAGTTATGACCATTTAAAGTTCTCATTTGTTTAATTCCAATTTTTTTACACCCGGTATAAGATGACAAATTTATTATACTTGGAAAATAAAATATGATCTATTGTTACATTTCAGTGTAAATTTGGTATGCATAACTTAATTACTTTTTAAGTATTTGAAACATGAAAATTAGTAAAGGTAATGCTTGTTATGCTACATTCTTGATGGAACCGGATATATAAGTTTGGTGAAGAAAAGTACTTGTTATGTTTAATATTAAAAAAAAATGAATAACCTTTTGTTATAAATGTTATAAATGTAAATTGTATGAGTGGTTGCATAGCGTGAATTTAGATTTGAAGAGGCGCGAGCGGAGAGCGCGAATGAGAGGTTGGCGGGGAGGAAGAAGGAACGAGGAAGCGTGGGGAGCGGACGTGTGCGAGCGAGGGGAGACTGAAGCGAGGTGAGCGAAGAGAAGTTATCGAAGTGATTGAGGGAGTTTAGCGAGTTGAGCGGGAGTGTGAGCGAGTAGTGTGAGTACGGTGTATTGTTATTCTTAAATAAAGACGAGGCGAGTTGTTGTTAACGATTACTCTGGTGATATTCTTCTGACCCGCGACGTCCTGACAAAACCTAATCATAACATCAGAAGTGGGATATCCCGAAGACAATCATAGAGTTAATCGCGAGTGCGTGTAAGGTGTGGCGTGGCGAGGCGAGAAAACTTTGGGGTTGGGTCAGTAAAGTTTAGGCGCGGTCGGCGTGGCGCGGCGCGAAAGCGCGAAAGACAACCTAACATTTTTCGGCGCGGTGAGTGCGGGAAGGTCGACAATGGAGTCAACAGATGGCGCAGCGGGCGGTGCGGCAGCACCAACAGCTGATCCTGGAATGCGGGAGATAATGGCGATGATGCTGCAGGAAAATGCGCGGCGTGATGCGTTGATGCAGACGATGTTCAACCAATTAGCGAATAATACAACAACTGTAAGTGTAGGAGTGATGCCGGAGGTTTTGAGCGGCATCCCAGCGTTTGGTGGATATCGGGAAGACGGACGAAGGTGGCTGCAACAGCTGAACAGCGTACAGGCGCTACACCATCTCACAGATGAATACATCTTCGAAACGGCGCGAAACAAATTAGTGCGAGGTGCGCGTGAGTGGTATGAGGGCGTTCGTACGGCGGTAACGACGTGGGCGCAATTTAAAAACGCGTTCGAACAGACATTTTTCGTGCGGGAGAGCCAAGTGGACAATTTGAACAAAATGATGCAGCGGGTGCAACTCAGGGATGAAGCCGTAGATCAGTATTTGTTCGCGAAAGTGGCGTTGTGTCGTAAATTAGATTTGGCGTTCGCGGAAGTAAAAGAACAAGTTCTGGCGGGTTTGTGGTCACGCGACTGCTACAATGTTATGTTGGCGAAGGTTCATGCATCGGCAGACGAACTATTGCATGATTTGGTTGAATTTGAGCGGCTAGAAGGTACGCGTCGTGCGGTTGTAAGTAAAAGTCGAGAGGCGCGTCCGAGCGCGAAACCGTCGGAGCCGACGCGCTCCAACGTGACAGCTTCAGCGGGGCCTGCGAGACCATCGGCAACACCAACTGCTCGAAACTCCAGCGAGGGAAGGAAGTGCTTCCAGTGCGGCGAGGTGGGACATTTGGCGTCGAGGTGCGCGCGACTTAAGTGCTTTGTTTGCAAGCAAGAGGGCCACAAAAGCAACGCATGCCCGAAGGTAAAGTGCTTTAAATGCCAGGGTGTTGGTCACATGTCTGGCGCGTGTCCGCTTAAGCAAGAGGTGCTTTTTGTGAGGAAGGTTCAGAGGAAAAAGAGTTTCCGAAAACTGGCGATCATCAATGGCGAGCACGAAGTCGAGGGAGTGTTTGACACAGGCGCGGCGGAGTGCATCTTAAAAGAGAGCGAGGCGAAGCGAATGAATTTGGCGATGGACGAAACGCGATGTGAGTCTTTTAACGGGTTCGGAGCGCCGCACCGTGTAAGCTCACTCGGGGTGGTCACCGTGGATTTAAAAGTGGGCACAGCGATGGTGAGGGAGTTGGAGATTCACGTTGTTCCGAACGATGTGATGGGTCCTAACATGTTGATTGGCGAGACCTTTTTATTAAATCACCATGTCAAGTGGCGGATTGAGAGTGGCGAGGTGAGTGTTGAAGCGGTGGAAGATCCGTTTGAGGATCTGCAGACCGAGGAGTTTGCAGAGATTTTGACAATTGAAAGGGCGAAGCCATTGCCCGAGGGGGAGATGATCATTGGGCCGGAATTGAGGCCGGAAGAGCGAGAAATTTTGATTAATGTGTTGCAGGAGAACCGCGATTGCTTTTCGCAGTCACTTGCCGAGATGGGATGCACACATTTAATGCAGGTGGATATCCGCGACAATGGAATCCCCGTGAGGCGAAGGCCCTATAAGGTTAGTGCGGATGACAGGGCGACAATCAAGCAGATTGTAGAGGAGTGGAAGGAAGCGGGGCTAGTAAGGGAAACACAGTCACCTTATGCGAGTCCAGTGCTCTTGGTGCCAAAGGCGAACGGCGAGAAGAGATTGGTGATCGACTTTCGTTTCCTAAACAACCAAACAGAGCGGGTGAACTATCCGATCCCTCAGATCGAGGAACAGTTTTTGACGCTAGCGGGTAACAAGTTATTCACGACTTTGGATTTGGCAAATGGATATCTGCAAATTCCATTGACTGAGGCGGCGAAGCAGAAGACAGCGTTTATCACCCCCGACACGACAGGCGAGTTCGAGCGATTGTGTTTTGGGCTAACAAATGCGCCCTACGAGTTCTGTCGGATGATGAATGAGGTATTCGGTGAGTTGAACGGGCGCGAGATAGTATACTATCTAGATGACATTTTGATTCCGGCGGCGAATTTCGAAATGTTTGTTGAGCGGTTGAAGAAAGTATTGGTGCGGGTGAGGAGTGCGGGTTTAACATTGAAACTAACGAAATGCCGATTTGCGATGCCGAGCGTCGAATTTTTGGGCTTCAGCGTGGGCGAGAAGGGCATTCAACCGGGAGTGCCAAAAACGCGGGCGATCGAGGAGTTTCCACCACCTAGGAATGAGCACGAGGTGCGCAGATTTCTTGGGCTGACGGGATACTTCCGTAAGTTTATTCCGAACTATGCGCGGAAAGTGCGGGCGATTAGCGACTTAACGCGTAAGGACAAGGCCTTTGTGTGGGGCGAGCGTGAGAACAGTTTGTTTGAGGACTTGAAGCGCGAATTAGTTGGGCGACCAGTATTACGTGCGTTCGACGAGCGAGCGCAAACCGAGCTACATACTGACGCGAGCGCGGAAGGATTAGCGGGTATGCTATTACAGCGCGATAATGAAGGCGAGTTGCGTTTGGTGCATTGCGTGTCTAAAAAGACAACTGACGCCGAGAGAAATTACCACTCGAGCCGACTCGAGTTACTCGCGGTGGTCTGGTGCGTTGAGAGACTACGAACGTATTTGTTGGGCGTAGAGTTTATTATAGTGACGGACTGTCAGGCGTTGATCTATCTCAACGAGAAGAAGGCGTTGAAACCACAGATCGCGCGGTGGTATAGTCTTCTCATGGAGTATCGTTTCACGATTCGACATCGTGCGGGCGTGCGAATGGCGCATGTGGACGCTCTTAGTCGGGCACCCGTGGAAAACGCGAGAGATACTATAGACGAGTGCGCGCAAAGACTTGATGTGTTTCAGGTAGTTCGTGTGGAGGAAGTGGACTTAATCCAGCGCGATGATCCACGACTGCGAGAGCTAGTGGAGCTTCTTCAGCGACCCCAAGAAGAGCTCACGAGAGGCGAGAAGAATCGAGTTGTCAACTATCAACTCGATGAGGGGCGACTGGTGAGACAGGTGACGGTGAACGGCGAGCAGCGCGTGCTCTACGTCATTCCGTCATCAATGAGGAAGTCAGTGGTGGTCCAGTACCACAACTGTATGGGACATTTTGCGGAAGAGAGGACGGTGGCCAAGATTCTGCGGAACTTCTGGTTTCCGTCGATGAGGGCGTATGTGAGGCGACACATCCGAGGGTGTATGGAGTGTTTGTGGGGAAAGACCCCGGGCGGAAGGCGTGCGGGATTATTAAATCCAATTCCCCCTACCCTTAGACCCTTCCAGCGTGTCCATATCGATCATTTGGGTCCTTTTCCCCGGAGTATGCGTGGAAATTCGTATTTGTTGATTATAACGGATTCTTTTTCCAAATACTCAAGGTTGTATGCGGTGCGAGGAACAACGGCGAGGGAGTCTGTGCAGATTCTGCAGGACTATTTCCATGAGTATGGTAACCCTGACATGGTGGTGAGCGATAGAGGGACGGCGTTCACGGCAGTGGAGTTCGAGGAGTTCTGCCAGCGAGAGGGCGTACACCACACACTCATCGCAACCCATCGCGCACAGGGAAACGGTCAGGTCGAGCGAGTAAACCGGACTGTGGTCCCGGTAATTTTGGCGTCCCTTGAGCAGGAGACCGAATGGGACAGGCGAATTCGCGAGGTGGAGCGAGACATAAACCGTAGCGAGAACAAGACAACGGGGCGAACACCTTTCGAGGTACTGTTTGGATTCCATCCAACGGCGTCGGACAACCGACTAATGAGGGTGACGAAGAGGGACCGTCCAAGGCGAGACCCCAGCGAGATTCACGACGAGGTGCGGCGGTCAATCGAGGCGAGTCAGGCGAAGACGAAGGCGTACTACGACAAGACGCGATTTCGAGGCGTTGTCTACGAGGTGGGCAACATCGTGGTGCTGAAGAAACCACCTGTGGTGACTGGGGAATCCACGAAACTCCAACCAGCGTACAGAGGGCCGCTAGTCATCGTCGAGGTGCTTCCAGCGGACACCTACAGAGTGCGAACGCTAAATGAAGCAGAGGGCGGGCGGATCTACGAGACAACGGCGCACGTCTCGCAG
>CAXAKX010001359.1:0-16480 GCA_963969525.1 Ontholestes murinus | reverse complement strand
CTTTAAAACTACTAAAATAAATAAATGTACATATTAATTTTTCTATAAGTTAGCTCGCAATCAAATTAATATTCAACCACACCCCAGTGTATGATGTATAGATTGGAGGGTGGAATAAATTCCACCCGCCTACCCTTCATATATTGGTACTTTCATCTTACTTACTGTCATTGTTGAAGTACAAAAACCGAAAATAATGTAGACGTTTGTAATGATTTTATAAGTACTGTTGTAATTGAAATTTCATTGTATATGTAGGGTGGGTGGGTGGCCACTATCCAAACCTCTAATTTCAAATTACAAGCAGTACTTTTTTTATAAAAAATAAATAAAGAAATATAGAAGTTTTCATGTTAAATCTACCATAAAACAGCATATAATTAATCAATTCGGTATTAAGCAAAAGACTTGTGTATCTTGTACTCATGTTTGGTTTATAGGTTAGAGAGTGGGACAGAATCCAATCCACTTTACATTGTAGGATTATTGGTTAAAAAAATGTACAAGTTGTAGATGAGCAATTAACAAAAAAATAATTTCAGCAGAATTAAATTATAAATAAGTTGATATACTACTGTTTTAATGTTTTGTTCTTAACTATACTTTCTCTTTCAGCTGAGCAATCTGCGTCCTTTAATAAGCTTAGAGTTTTTTAACCTCGTTAACCTCGCCCCCTGCCAACCAATATTTACAGTCTTCACTTGAAGAAGCTACAGCGTGGCGAATCATATGTAAGGTTTATTATAAAGCAAATTTAAAAATCTGACCAAAATTACTCCTCATGAATAGTCCCAACTATTTATATCTTAATAGTAGCTTTTGATAATTAAACTAAAACATTTAACTACCATCAGCAGCTTTAATAAGTTTAAAATCGTTTTTATTGGGTCTTGCTTTTAGAATTTAATGCTTTATTTTATTAGATTAACTTTTACTTATATTTTCGTAAACAATTTTTTGCTCTGCGCTTTAAACTGACATTATATACTTGTAAATTCGTCTTTTCCTCAACAAAATTCGAAGGCTTTTTAAATAAGTTTTCAAGAAGTATTATTTAATATATTTCCCTTTTGTATTTAAATCTTGGGCAGAATTACTTATTTTTATTAGTCAAATTGTATTGAAAACAAATTTGATAAAAAATAATTCGACTTTTCACTTAAAGAGAGAAAAAGGAAAAATGCGTTTTAGAACTTAAATAAATTTGCAATCCCCCATCTTTCACCGTCAAACAGATGTCATTTCAAATGTCTTTTTGAATAATTATTTTGATGATTTTAATTCGCACATTAAGTATAGTTAATGTCACTATTCTTAACGTTTTATTTATTAAGAATATATATGTTAAGCGTAAATTAGGTTAATATATTGTTTATTGTCGTAGGTCAAGAGTACGCTAGACAATATAAAGATTCTTAACCTAGGTCAAGAGTACGTTAAGGTACTAAATAATTCATTAGGGTAGGTCAAGAGTACGCTAAGTCAATACACGACTTATTGTCATAGGTCAAGTGTACGCTGGGTGTAACGAATTATTTATTGGGATAAGTTAAGTGTAGGCTAGATAAATAAATACTTAATTGTCGTAGATCAAACGATCGCTGGAGATTTTATAATTTACTTAATTTTCTAGAAAAATCTTGAGAGCTTTGTCCAATTTGAAGGATGAGATTATTTCTCCGATACGTTTCTATTTATATTATAATTATTATAATTGATATTTTAAATAACTAAGATTGATTTAAGCAATTTAATTGAACATTCAATAAATTCCTTGCGTATATGTTTAAAATTGAAATATACATTAATACTTCAGTTCCAATCGTGTGATGATAACGATGACAAAATTTCTGTTGATGCTGTGGTGAAATTAAAGACATTGTTCTTTATTAAATTAAAATAATAACACAATAAATTTCTTAGAAACCGAGGTAGAAGAAGGAATTGTTGGAAATCGAAGAAAATGCTGGTTACTTTAAAGCTTCCAAATTTAAAATATTCATCAAACGCAAAAAAACAAACAAGGCTTCGATTACGGAGGCATCCTTTAATGATGAAAGGTTGGCGTTTTTCAGGGATGCTATTGAAGATATAAATTAATGCGGTAGCTTTTTACAAACAGAAATTGATGTTAAAAATTATCTAGAAATACCAAAAATTGAAATTACTAAAGAACCAGACGAAATAAAAAAAAGATAAGAAAAAAAAAACAGCATAAAAAAACACCAAAACGCGATTTATCAGAAAGAGATGGTGCATCGAAATCACGAAAGTTTGTTATGTTCAAGAAAGATATGGAGGAGAAATCGATTAAATGAGTTCCTTCAAAAGAAGATAAACTAGATTTATTTGAAGACGTCATTAAAGATATGGAAGATTCTACGAACTTCACCGCCACTGAGGTTGAATATTAGCATGATGTTAAACCGATTATAAAACAAGGTAAAGAAAAAACATCTAAAATGTTGAAGAAAATCAAAACTAAGAAAGATTAATCGATGAGTGAAGAAGAAAGTGATTTAACAACTAAACAAAGTTCGTTTGAAAATATTTACCAAAAAGGGCAAGAAATCAGATGATATTAAAGAGGTACCATCATCAGAACCCGATCTTGTTAAAGACCTAATGAAAGTATTGAACATAATTAAAAACCGCAGTTTTCGAATCCCACAAACTTTATAAAGAAAGAAGTTGAAAATTATCACGATGTGCGCCCAATTGATGATGAGGATATTAAAAAGAAAAGTAAATATATGCTATTTGGAAAGAAATAAAAGAGAGAGAGAGAGTGTAGATAACTAGAAAAATTGATAAAGAAGTTGTCGAGGAAAAAAAGGTATTTTTAAGATTTTTGGCCGAAAAAAAATAAAAACCGCTGATATTCACGCAGGTGAAATTCAAGACGTAAAGAAAATTGCTTTTACTCTTAATGAAAAACAGGAAAATAACGCTATGGTGATGTAGGCAAATCAAAAGCTATTTCAGTAAAAACAGCATTTTTTAAATCACTTGAAGATCTAATAATTATGAAACAGAGCGAATCTACGAAACAAATATCTCGAGTTAACTCTTTGGGTACACTGAATAAAACACTTACTATGTTTTATTCAGTGTTCATTATGAATTCGTGATCTGCTTACTTAGGCGAAGTTACGGTGGATAAGTTTGACTGCGTTAATCGTAAACAATTGCCTGACGTTTGTTTATGACACCTTACAATTGCAAATAAGGTAAATTCCAATTATCTTTATTAATCCCCCTGATTTTTGTGGTTTTCAATAACTCAGGGTAAAATGAAAGAATATTTCTCGTTATGTATTATGATGTCTTTAAGTAAAAAAAATCTAATTTGAGTTCATATTTTTGAAAAAGAAGTATAATAAACACATTTTTGCAGCCACTATATCTCGGGATAGGTTTTTGGATATCTCAAGATTCTTTCATTTTATAGACAACGTAAAGTTGGATAATAATGATACAATTAGGAAGATCAGAAATCTAATTGATTATCCAAATAATACGTAGAAAATCTATACATCAGAAAGATTCTCTCATGAAAGTCAAATGACGTTTGAATTATATTCAGTTCAATCCATTGGAAAGAGCGCGAATTGGAATGAAAATCTATAGAGTCTTCATCAGGTTATGGCATTTGTTTTAAAACATTGGTTGGTGCAGATAAAATATCGGGAATTCATATATCGGCGTCAGAGAGTGTTGTCCTAGAAGAAGACAATGTGTGGACAATTGGTATTCATCTCCACAATTATATTTAAAATTGCTAGAACAAGATACAAATGTAGTTGGAACTGCGCGAAAGAACAGAAAACACGTGCCAAAGGAGCTTGCTTGCCTCAAACTAAAGAAATGAGAATCCAAAATGCTTCATCCTACGGTTTTTATCACTAAGGTGTAAAGATAAGAAAGATGTACACATGCTCAGCACAAAACGTTAAAAAATTTATTTAGTTAATACAGGAAAGGTGGCAATTTTGTTTTTTTCTATTGTTCTCTTCTGTTCTGTGATATTCTCTTCTGTTCCCTAACATTTTCTTTTGTTATCTGCTGTTCTCTTCTATTCTCTAATATTCTCCTTTGTTCTATTCTGTTTTCTGATGTTCTCTGCTATTATCTGTTGTTCTCTGATGTTTACTTCTGTTCTTTGATATTATCTACTATTCTCTGCCGTTTTCTGATGTTTTATTCTATTCTGTGCTGTTTTGTAAAATTTTCTTCTACACTCTGATGTTTGCTGTTCTCCGATGTTCTCTATTGTCCTTTTGAGTTATCTGCGGTTCTCTTTCGTTCTCTTCTATTTTTTGATGTTCTCCTCTGTTCCTTTAGGCTGTCTTCTCTTCCCTTCTGTTCTCTGCCATTCTTTGCGGTTCGATGATAGTTTCTTTTCTGTTCTCTGTTGGTTTTTGCTATTTGTTCTGTTTTCTTCTATTCTTTGTGTTTTTGTGCTGCTTTCTGCTATTCTCTGATGTTCTCTTTTGGTCTTTTCTGTTTCCTAATGCTTTTTTTCTGTTCTCTGATGTTTTCTTTTGTTCTTAACTGGTTTCTGCTGTTTATTCTGTTCTCTGATATTCTCTGTGGTTCTGTGCTCTTCTCTTCTGCTCTCTTCTGTTCTCTGATATTATGTGCTATTCTCTAATGTTTTCTTTTGTTTTCTACTTTTCTATTCCAGTTATTTGATGTTCTCTTTTGATCTCTGAGATTTTCTTTTGTTCTCTTCTGTTATGTGATATTCTCTTTTGTTCTCTAGTAGTCTCTTTTGTTGTCTGCTGTTCTCTTATAATGTTCTCCTCTCTTTTGTTCTTTTTTATGGCGTTCTATGCTATTATCTGTTGTTCTCTGATGTTTTCTTCTGTTCTGAACATTTCTGTAATATTTTCTACTGGCCTCAGATATTCCTTCTGGTTTCCCTTTGTTCATATAGCAACAAATTAAATTCGTTATATAGTTTTAAAAATCAACAAATAATTCAGTACTTAAGGGGTTAAAGAAACATCACAGAAACTTAAACATGATAAACTAGTGAAATTAGAGACAAAAATAAAGAAAAGGAGGAGTCTGATATTGATGATAAAGAACAAAATGGTAATATACAATTAGATACAAATTCTGGACAACAAAAACTGAAATTAATAAATTATTAAAGTTGAAACCGTGAAAGATAGTATCGATTATGTATTAAATAACTTGAAGGACGAAATGGTTGATAAGAAGCAAACAATAATAGAAACTACAGAAGAAATTTCACAATCGAATCAGTAAAACACTCTCCTCGAAATTATTGAAATTAAATTTATACAATAAGGTATTTTTAATAATGTTTTTCTTTAAATTTAAAAATACAAAATCATTTCGTAAATATAAAACAGCGAGCCTTCTTAAGACTAATGATTTAAATATTTGATTGTAGAGGCTTTTACTTTGTGATACATATTTTATTTAAAACTAAAGATTTAGCTTTTAAAAGAGTTAGAGAATATCTACGATGTAATTTTCTTCGCTATTACTGTTATAATTTTATGCATTAAAATTAAATATTAATTTAAGGTTGTTTGTTTTTTTATGAATCTACATTTCTTGTTTAAATTAAAGTTATCCTAAGATAAAATAGTGATTTAAACATCTAAAATAAACACGAAATACTTTCTTGTAAGTAAGAATGATCGCCAATCATATTAGGTCATCAAATATCGATTTTGCAGGTTGCGATCTGAAGAATGAAAACAATTTTTATTGAAAACGCAATCTCTCAACATCTCCGGACAGATGGCTTGCGTGCGTCCTTTGTTGTCCGTTCCCAACAGGTACTTTTCCACCCTTAAACTGTTCATCCAGGTTTTTATATCGATTCCCACGCCTCGTAACATATTGTCTTTTGTTGGCGGTTTCCTTCTTCTCTATACGCTGCGGGTTAGTAAAAATTTACGCCTTAATTATTTTCATAAGTGTATTTAGAGGTTATTTATTAATCGCACGAACGATATTTCTTTATTATACATCACAATAGAATTAAAGAAAGAACGTGATAGTAAAAGCACAGGTAAAAAATTGATTTGTATATTAAAGTTGTAAATAACTAAGATTTTCAAAATGTGTGTTTATTTTCACTACAATTGTTTCGCAAATTTATTGCTTCTTCAGGTGAATGAAAGTTTACACCTGAAGAAGCAATAAATTTGCGAAACAATTGTAGTGAAAATAAACACACATTTTGAAAATCTTAGTTATTTACAACTTTAATATACAAATGAATATGGATTTTCAACATCTCAACGCCTTATCTATCAACCAAAAAAATTGATTCATCCACTATTTAAATTGACAGAAAAATAACTAATAGAGATAAATTCAGAATAACATTTAAAGTAGAACAGTTAGATGAGACGTATGTGAACTATTCTTAGTCTTTTGTTCTACAATATTGATGATATCCGATTAAATAGAAACCGGTCTAAACACTTACATTGATATAGACATTTGTTGTTGAGTTACGTGAAGATATGATTAAAACTTGATTCAAACATTAAACACTTTCTTCACAATTAATTATGAAGAAAGTGTTAGTGTTTTAATCAACTTACATTGATAATAAAATAATAATAATTTTATATTGATTTCTGGAAAAAAATAAGTAATAATATCGTGGTAAATATTTACACGATTACTAATCGTTATAATTCAAAACGACGTGTATAATTATCGTCTTGACGTGTTTAACACAACTCTTGCTTTTTGCCCATCATCCAAGTACAAGTATCACGTATCGAGTTCACCAGTGCAGTGTATTGAATTACTTTTTGCAAATATGTAAATTGAAGAGTGGCAATCCGACAAAGTTGATACACACGTTGACGGGTTTCCCATCTATATTAATCTCTTATTTCATTGTCGATAATAACGAAAGAAAAAAATATTTGCATCACGCGTAAAGAATTGAATAAACACTTATTAAAATAAGTAATTGTGGAAGTTTTCACTTCGTGATACATTTTGATAATTCAAGATAAATAAAACAATTAACTTTGTTTGTATCATGTCAGAAGAAGTGATACCAACCAAGTTAATTGTTTTATTTCACTAATTTATTATTACACGTATAAAGGAATTGTAAAGGACTGTGTTTTCGAAGTGTTTCCATATTACACCGATAGCGATAGTGATTAATAAATAACGTAATGGAAGCGTGTAATTATGTATAGTTGTTGCATTCTGAAATCCATTACGTAAGTCTCTCGCGCAGGTCGATGAATTCTTGAAGGTTGTGCACTTCGGTGCATAATTTACGATCGGCTCGTTTTTTTTTAAATTCGAATGGAATGTGTTTATTTTGTAATTATTATTTCGTTTTTTTTAAAGGCTGCTTTTAGCTGAAATTTATATTTACACCCTGGAAACGTGAGAGCATTATCTGCAGACACTCTCTTGCGGGTGCATATATACATCACCTCCTTCATTCTCTCGGTAATGGAGGTTGCATATTGATCTTGAAGGACGGCCGCAATCGGTTTTCTCAAAAAACATTACAGCGAGGATTACAACATCTCTGGTTGTTGCGAAATATTTTCTATATTATTATTTATAATTTAAAAAAAATGGAATTTAAAACACAAGTTATCAAAACAAAAGGCTTTATTAATTTTTCTTGAATCACTTTCTCATTTATCACTTGGTGAAACATCTTGAACTATTACTAATGAAGGTTTGAATTAATTTACACTTTTTTCTGTATATACTCGACAAGTTTTACTTCTCAAGGCAAAATTGTGAAACAAACCAAGGGTTATTTAATTTAAACCTGCATTAGTAATGGCTTTATTAACTTAATTTCGTATTAAGGGTTGTGTAATAAACGAGAATCATATTCAACAAACTAAATTTCAATTAACTTTATTTAAAAACATAGTAAGTGTTTTATTCAGTGTTAACTATATTTATTTTATCTCTGTATTTTTAATATCAGACGATTTTACTTCGTTATACGTGTTTAATAAACAGCAAAGTAATTGTTCAAGTGTACTAGTATCCTACCGACTGCGTCATTTAACAATTATATAACGAATTGTAGCCTTCCTTAATAATAATGTTATTGCTAAGTTATAATCATATATAATTAAATAATAGTAATTATTCAAGTGTACTAGTATCCTACCGACTGCGCCATTTAACAATTATATAACGAATTGTAGCCTTCCTTAATAATAATGTTATTGCTAAGTTATAATCATATATAATTAAATAATTCCTTATTATCTTAACTTATAATTGTTTTCTCCTATAATCTCCCAATAAATTTCTTTCTTAGACTGTATATACCTACGTTCACAACAAAATAAAATTTTCCTAGCAATAAATCAACGTACGGTTCGAAATTATTGATTCGGAGAACATAAATTCCGTCGAATAATATCTGTAATTAGACGTGAAATATCATCGTCAGGTCCGCGCAGCCATTATGTAAATTATTCTGGTTGTGCAAGATGATTGATGCCGGGGATATTTATATATTGGCGTATCGATTTCTTAATTGTGGACGTAATTCGTGTGTTTACGGATTTTCGGTCGCGATCGTAAATTACAAGCGTTTCGCCAATCAATTCATTAATTGAAATTGTATTAATTTCAGGGTTTACGTTATTGATTTAAATTATTTAAATAAACATAGAAATAAGACGTTAACATGTTATTTCTATATTACAAAATGTTTCACTACGTTGGATTTATTATAAAATAGCATTAATTTAAGTTACAAACAAATTTAAAACATTATATTACTATATTTCATAAAAATAAATCAATTGTAATAATTTTCAAGACATTCATTTTTTAAGCGCTTAAAAATACAACAAAACAATTGCCATAATCTTAGAATGTTGGCTTTTTATAAAAAAATATTTCTACTTAAAGAAATAATTAAAATTTAAAGCATACATTCATTAATTTTCATAATAATCAATCAATAAAATAGTGGTGATTTTAAGGACAGTCGTTATTACGAACACATAAAAAAAAAATAAAAAACAATTGCCACGAGTTTAAAACTTTTCAGATTTATTAAAAATTAATTCTTCTTTAAGCCGTAAATATAATTTAAAACACAAATTCACTAAATTTCGTAATAAAATCATTAAGAATCGAACTTCTAGTAATTTTCAAGATAATTATTTTTACAAGCGCTTAAAAAAAACAATTGCTACAATCCTAAAATATTATGAATTTATTAAAAATTAAGTCTTTTTTAAGAAACAATTAAAATTTATAAGATTTATTGATCAAATTTCGTAATAATCAATCACAAATCGTAGCCCTAATAATTTTGAAGACACATATTTTTTACAAGCGCCTTATAAGTAGAAAAACAATTGCTACAAACTTTAAATTTTATAGATTTATTAAAAATTAATTCTACTTTGATTAATAATTAAAATTTTAAAGACAGATTCACTAAATTTCATAATAATCATTAAAAAAACTAAATTAAAGTTGTTTTCAAGACACTAAATTTTACAAGCGCTTAAAGAATAGAAAAACAATTGCCACATTCTTAAAACTTGCTGAAGTTATTAGAAAATCGTTATAATTTAAGTTGCATATAAATTTTAAACATTATATTACTATATTTCATAAAAATCAATCAATTGTGATAATTTTCAAGACAATCATTTTTTAAGCGCTTAAAAATAGACAAAACAATTGCCATAATCTTAAATTTGTTTTGATTTATATAAGAAAATATCTCTAATTGGAGAAATAATTAAAATTTTAAGCACAAATTCATTCATTTTCATAATAATCAATCAAAAATTAAAATTGTGGTGATTTTAAGGACAATCATTATTACGAATACCTAAAAAAAATAGAAAAACAATTGCCACGAGTTTAAAACTTTTCGGATTTATTAAAAACTAATTCTTTAAACCGCAAATATAATTTAAAACAGAAATTCACTAAATTTCATAATAAAATAATTAAGAATCGAATTTCTCGTAATTTTTAAGATAATTATTTTTCAAGCGATTAAAAAATTTAAAAAAACAATTGCCACAATCTTAAAATATTATGAATTTATTAAAAATTAAGTCTACTTTAAGCAACAATTGAAATTTATAAGATTTATTAATCAAATTTCGTAATAATCAATCAAAAATCGTAGCTCTAATAATTTTGACATTTTTTACAAGTGCCTTAAAAGTAGAAAAACAATTGCTACAAACTTTAAATTTGATGGATTTATTAAAAATTAATTCTACTTTGAGTGTAAGAATTAAAATTTTAAAAACAGATTCACTAAATTTCGTAATAATCATTAAAAAACTAAACCAAATTTGTTTTCAAGGCACTAAATTTTACAAGCGCTTAAAGCATAGAAAAACAATTGCCACATTCTTAAAACTTGCTGGATTTATTAGAAAATCGTTTTAATTTGAGTTACAAATAAATTAAAAACATTATATTACTATATTTCATAAAAATAAATCAATTGTGATAACTTTCAAGACATTCATTTTTTAAGCGCTTAAAAATAGAAAAAACAATTGCCATAATCTTAAATTTGTTTTGATTTATATAAGAAAATATCTCTAATTGGAGAAATAATTAAAATTTAGAACAGAAATTAATTAATTTTCATAATAATCAATCAAAAACTAAAATTGTGGTATTTTAAGGACAATCGTTATTACAATCACCTAAAAAAATAGAAAAACAATTGCCACGAGTTTAAAACATTTTAAATTTGTTAAAAATTAATTCTTCTTTAAGCCGAAAATAAAATTTAAAAAATTAATTCACTAAATTTTGTAATAAAATAATTAAGAATCGAACTTCTAGTAATGTTTAAGATAATTATTTTTTGAGCGCTTAAAAAATAAAAAAACAATTGCCACAATCTTAAAATATTACTAATTTATTAAAAATTAAGTTTACTTTAAGCAACAATTGAATTTTATAAGATTTATTACTCAAATTTTGTAATAATTAATCAAAAATCGTATTGCTAATAATGTTGAAGGCACATATTTTTTACAAACGCCTCAAAAGTAAGAAAACAATTGCTACAAACTTAAACTTTTAAGGATTTATTAAAAATAAATTCTACTTTGAGTGTAACAATTAAAATTTTAAAGACAAATTCATTAATTTTTGTAATAATCATTAAAAAACTTAACCAACGTTGTTTTCAAGGCACTAAATTTTACAAGCGCTTAAAGCATAGAAAAACAATTGCCACATTCTTAAAACTTGCTGGATTTATTAGAAAATCGTTTTAATTTGAGTTACAAATAAATTAAAAACATTATATTACTATATTTCATAAAAATAAATCAATTGTGATAACTTTCAAGACATTCATTTTTTAAGCGCTTAAAAATAGAAAAAACAATTGCCATAATCTTAAATTTGTTTTGATTTATATAAGAAAATATCTCTAATTGGAGAAATAATTAAAATTTAGAACAGAAATTAATTAATTTTCATAATAATCAATCAAAAACTAAAATTGTGGTATTTTAAGGACAATCGTTATTACAATCACCTAAAAAAATAGAAAAACAATTGCCACGAGTTTAAAACATTTTAAATTTGTTAAAAATTAATTCTTCTTTAAGCCGAAAATAAAATTTAAAAAATTAATTCACTAAATTTTGTAATAAAATAATTAAGAATCGAACTTCTAGTAATGTTTAAGATAATTATTTTTTGAGCGCTTAAAAAATAAAAAAACAATTGCCACAATCTTAAAATATTACTAATTTATTAAAAATTAAGTTTACTTTAAGCAACAATTGAATTTTATAAGATTTATTACTCAAATTTTGTAATAATTAATCAAAAATCGTATTGCTAATAATGTTGAAGGCACATATTTTTTACAAACGCCTCAAAAGTAAGAAAACAATTGCTACAAACTTAAACTTTTAAGGATTTATTAAAAATAAATTCTACTTTGAGTGTAACAATTAAAATTTTAAAGACAAATTCATTAATTTTTGTAATAATCATTAAAAAACTTAACCAACGTTGTTTTCAAGAGACTAAATTTTACAAGCGCTTAAATAATAGAAAAACAATTACCAAATGCTTAAAATTCGCTGGATTTATTACAAAATAGCTTTATTTTAAGTCACAAATAAGTTTAAAACATTATATTACTATATTTCATAAAAATCAATCAATTGTGATAATTTTCAAGGCATTCACTTTTTAAGCGCTTAAAAATAAAACAAAAAATATGCCATAATCTTAAAATTTTGTGGATTTATATAAGAAAATATCTCTACTTAAAGAAATAATTAAAATTTAAAGCATAAATTCATTAATTTTCATAATAATCAATCAAAAACTAAAATTGTGATGATTTTAAGGACAATCATTATTACTAACACCTAAAAAATAGAAAAACAATTGCCACGAGTTTAAAACTTTTCGGATTTATTAAAAATTCTCCTTTAAGCCGCAATTATAATTAAAAACATAAATTGCGTAATAAAATAAATAAGAATCGAACTTCTAGTAATTTTTAAAATAATTATTTTTACAAGCGCCTATTAATTGAAAAAACAATTGCTACAATCTTAAAATATTATGAATTCACTAAAAATTAAGTCTACTTTAAGAAACAATTGAAATTTATAAGATTTATTAATTAAATTTCGTAATAATCAATGAAAAATCGTAGCTCTAATAATTTTGAAGACACATATTTTTTACAAACACCTCAAAAGTAGAAAAAAAATTGCTACAAACTTAAAATTTTATGGATTTATTAAAAATTAATTTTAGTTTGAGTAACAATTAAAATTTTAAAGATATATTCATTAATTTCGTAATAATTAATTAAAAATGTAACTCGTAGTAATCTGTCAAACAATTTTAATTTTTATTGTGAAATACTTGAGGAACATCTTCAATACTTGAGGGACTCTCAAAACCTAATATCTTAAATTCTACTGTAAGATATTGTAATTTTTTAATTTTAGTTTCTTTACTGAAATGTGTACTCTAAAATACTATTAATGAAAAATATAAAATCTTACATGTTTTAACCACAAATATTTGTGGTTAAACATAGTGAATTCTTCAATTCAGTGTAAGTATGGATTACCACGTAGTAACGGTCGCAACCATTCTCTTTATTAATATAAAAACTATTCAAAAAAAAATTCTGTAAACTAAATAAATCTCGTCATTTAAAGAAGAGAAATTTCTCCATAATGTTAGAAATTTTGAAGATTAATTTCAGAAAATATTTAGAACTATAGAAGAGATATTTTTTGAAAATACTAAAACTAGAAACTTGAAAGAAAATTGTTAGTAATTCTAAAATGAAATTTCTATAAAATAAAGAAGCAATTCTAAGAGAATCTAAATATTTCCTCCAAATTCTCTATTTCTTCTTATTTAGAATTAGAAGTATTGCTGGAAAATTTTTAGAAATTCAAAAGATCAATTAAAATAATAAGAAATTGCAGAAAAAAACTAAAATTCTGGATAGTAAAGAAACTGAATTTACTTGAAAATTTTAAATATTTAAAAGATAAATTTTGAATTTGAAATATGCTAAAAAGTAAAACCAAAATTGCTGGAAATGTTTGATAAGAAAAAGCAAAAGGTAGAAAACAATTTTAAACTAAGAAGTAAGCTATAAAGTCAATTAGTTTTACTTGTTTGTTGAATTTGATTCTCATTTATAACGTGATGAAACATTTTTAATATTAATGGTTGTTTCACATTAATTACTAATTTACCTTATAGTTAAATTATGTTTCACCAAATGATGGATGAGAAAAAAGTTCGTAGTTTAAGAAGTAAGCTGCTGAAAAATTCTAATTGATTAAAACTAAACATAAAATTAAACTCTTTCTGAAAGCTCTCTAAAGATTTTGTTGATAGAATCACAATAATTTATTTAGAAGAGACATTTGGGGATAATTTAAAAAAATTTAAACTGTTGGAGTAATCTGAATTGCACAAATCCCAAGGACAATATTCTCAATTTAAAAAGAAATATGCTGAAAAATTCTGAAAAAAAATAAAATAGAGAAGAAATTCTAAACGTTTCTAAAATATCCTAAAATTTCTGTAATTATCGTTAAACGTTAGAAATTTTAAATATCAATTATAAAAAAATCCAGGACTATAGATGAGAAATTGTTTGAAAATTTTAAAACCAGAAGTTTTTAAGAAAATTCTTATAAAAACTTGTAAAAAAGTTTTTCAAAATAAATTAATGAAGAAATTTTAAGAGATTTTAAAAAAATACTTAAAAATTCTCGTTATCTAGAATAACTGTATAATAATAAGAAAGATTTGAAGATCTGTTATGAAAATTATTTAGGAATACGAAAGAGGAAATACCCCTAAAAAAATTTAGAATTAAAATTACTCCACCCACCCTACATATACATTTAAACATAAACTAAAACACTGGTTTAAACTTTTCAACATTACAATCGCTTATAGTACTGATGACATTAGAAAACAAAAGTGTAATCGTGAAGTTATATGTATATGTGAGGTGGGTGGGTGGCCTCTATCCCACCCTACAATCAGTAAAACATATTCCTCAGATTTAATTAATTAACATTTAACTAAAATAAATTTTACGGTGTATCAATTAAATAATTATTCCCTCTAAAATAATATCCTATTAAAAACCAACCCTCGCCTATAATATAGCAACTGAAAAGTATAGAAGTGACCACCCACTTACCTAACTTACAGATACATACTTAGGCTTTAAATATTTCTACTAATTTCTAACTAAAATAGAGTTTAAAATTTTTCAATAATCCAAACACTGATGTAGTTCTTGTGAACTTTATTTTCTTGAAAGAAACGTAGCTTATTTTATAAAAATTGAAGGGTGGAATAGTGGGCACCCACCCATCCTACTAAGAAAATAATTTTTATACTTTAAAAATAAATCACAATGTGTGAAATTGAAATTTAAAAAAAAATAAAAAACAACTAGCCTAGTTGAATTCATGTAAATATGTAGGGTGGGGGGGGTGGCCACTATCCCACCCTCCAATCAGTAAAACATAATCAAAGGTTTTAATCAATAATTTGTTTTAATAAAATTCTTTTTACTACAGTTTAATTGTTGAATTCATTTCAGGACTTTTAATAAAATCTTGCGAGTCTTTTGATAGTTGGAGGGTGAGTTATAGGCCACCCACCCACCCTACATATACATTTAAATTTAAATCACCGATAATCTTTTGATTTGCAAGAAATATAATTGGTAAACTGTTATTGTAAAGTAAAATCTGCAACATTGAACGACGATCAGTAATTATAATTAAATTAATAAAATGTATTAAAATCCTTTAGTTCGTTGTAGAAAATTAAATAATAAATTTAAAAATACGAAAACATTTCGTGAATCTACAACAATGAGTCTTACTAGGACTACAAAACAAATTAATTTGAAACAACTACTTCTCTAGCTAATACTTCGACAGACATTGAATAATACAAATTAATTTGCGTGTTACAAATAGTACAACTATTAAAGCAACACTAATTTGAATGAAATTATTTCTGCTGAATAAACTAATAAATGATAAAATGTACTTTAGATTGTTTAAATGTAACTATAAGATGAAAAATTATGAAAAATGAATTTTAAACTGATTTCATTAAATTAAATTAGCAAAAGCAATTAAAAAATCTAGCATTCAAGTTTATAATCATCTGCAGACACGTGTTTCGAACTTTCGCTCTCTTCAGTACAGCTTTATTATAAAATTGATTTTAAATACAAATAAAAACACTTACTAAAATAAATATAATGAAATATGATAATAAATATAATGAAATATAAATAACTTACTCAGATATGTACGGCAACTGACACAAGAATGAAATATAATCGACTGAAGGTCTGAATTGAAAAGTTCGAAACACGTGTCTGCAGATGATTATAAACTTGAATGCTAGATTTTTTAATTGCTTTTGCTAATTTAATTTAATGAAATCAGTTTAAAATTCATTTTTCATAATTTTTCATCTTATAGTTACATTTAAACAATCTAAAGTACGTTTTTATCATTTATTAGTTTATTCAGCAGAAATAATTTCATTCAAATTAGTGTTGCTTTAATAGTTGTACTATTTGTAACACGCAAATTAATTTGTATTATTCAATGTCTGTCGAAGTATTAGCTAGAGAAGTAGTTGTTTCAAATTAATTTGTTTTGCAGTCCTAGTAAGACTCATTGTTGTAGATTCACGAAATGTTTTCGTATTTTAAATTTATTATATAATTAAATTGTATATGTAGGGTGGGTGGGTGGCCTCTATCCTGACCTTTAATCAATAAAACATGCCCGAGGATTTGAAATAATAATTAAGTTTATATAAACATCAGAGTAATTACATTTTATTTGATTAATTAATTGTAAGTATTCTTCATAACATTCTGACTAATGTTTTATTGGTTGTGGGTGGGTTAGAGGCTACC
>CAXAKX010001358.1:0-84929 GCA_963969525.1 Ontholestes murinus | reverse complement strand
CCACTGATCAATTATCAATTGTTCAATGTGTGGGAAAACGTACAGTTATTTCTCCTCGGGTCGGTCCGGGTTCGTTTATTTATTTTTATTGTTTGTTAATATATTTTCTTTATTTAATTTTAAGTCGACGGTAACTGATAAAATTAACCCAATAAAGCCAAACAACAATAATTAATTTGTTTATTATTATATACAGTATTTACATAAGAAAAAGGTAACTAAAATATTATTGTAACTAAAAAAGTATTCGTAACGACCTCGGGTCTCGGTTGTGTCGGCCTTCCGGGATGGGTGGGCTCTGATGGCAAGTCAGCTCTGGACCTATTAACGAGACAGAATATTTCAATTTACGTCAATCCTTTAATTGTGTCGTTCGGTTCAGTCCCGGATAATTATTTCGGTAATATACGGTAACGTCGCAGTGTCGGTTTAGCGTCCGATTTGCAAAGTCTCCAGAGACTGGAGTTATCCTTAATGCAAATCCACGCTCGGTAATCGCGGTCGCGTCGGAGTGTCGAAGTTGACTCTAGTAGAGCTCCCGGAGCTCTCTGCCTTTTCTCGCTCTCGCCTTTGCTTAAGTATCCGCGGCCCCACGCCTTTACTTCCCACTATTACACTTGCTCGGGTGGGGAGGAACGCGCGCAAATCCGGGCCGACCGTATCCTGCAGGTGGGGAACGCTGCGCGTGCGAACGGGCGATTCGTAGATACTCAACGACTCTGTCCCGTGATCCCCAGCGAAGCCGCTTCGCCGATTTAACGACGAGACGAGATGCAGAGGCGCCAACAATATAACCACATTATATATTTTCTGGCTCTCGTCGTATATCGGATCGTCACAAGTGTGGTCACTTTTCATTGCCTAATATACTACCAAAACCCATGTTTTAACATTCATATGGCTATAAAGCACGATTACCTAATCCACAGGTGTAATTTACCTCAAGTGATTAAAGAAATTCACAATCATGGATACTTGTTTAACAAACATATATTTGATCTTATTATTGTTGATTCTTGATGCTTCTAATTCATTATATATGTTGAATATAAATGAATTTTTTTAACTTTGTTAATAATTAGTTTTTTCATTTATATATTTGTTTATAAAACTACATAAAATGTAAAATTGATGTAATCCAGTGATATCAAATATATTATAATATATACTTTTAATTGAATAAAATCACTTGAAGGCACAAAATTTGCAAGAAAATTTCAAGTATTACTAAAGAAATACATCGTTGTAGTATTGGATTACTTTTGTAAACAAAATAACACAAATCGTAAAATAAAATTAAGAAACGTCAATAAACGCGGCAATATTTGTTAATATAATTTTCCAGTTTTCTAAAATGGGAAAAATTCGAAGCTAATAATACCCTTAAAGATATATACAACACTATTAAGATCTAATATTACATAATTATGAACCGCTTGCAATTAAAACGCTCAACCCCGTTCCACACACATTTCAACTATCGACACAACAGATGTTTCCAGGTCACTATTGCTTCGCCGCGCTTGTACAATGCCCTGAAACGCAACAGCAAGACTGAACGGAAACGTCGCATTTGACAATACCGACGCGTCGCCTAACACTCTACTCGACCTATGTCAAAAGACCTGTTCATTTTCCGGAAAATTACATCAAAATTATGATGCGAAGAGACAACAAATTTGAAAAACGCAAATTGGTCTGATAACCGAACCTTTGGAGATCATCGACTTCCTATTTCCCAAACCCCGTGGAAAGTTTGTGACGAAGAAGTCCTGCTCTTGCGACTTTATTCAGAAACCACGAAATCGCGGTACTACTACGCAAAGGTAAAGAAAGTAACATATTATTCGACGAGCGACAGGTATTAAATAAATTATTATAAAAACGAGCAAAGGCATTCCAGAGACCAAACACTTGGATGCCACTACATCAACATGAAACCGCAACGGATCACAATGACGAGAAAAGAAGAGCTGCTACAATAAATCAGATAACAACTGAAGGGTAACATCACACAGTACCTACCATCTCCATTGGCTGCACCGGTGGTAATAGTGTTCAAAAAGGACGGCACATTCCGCCTCTGTTTAGATTATCGCGGCATCAACGCCGCCACTACCCAGACTGATACCCACTCCCAAGGATGGATGATTTACTATTGATTTGCGCAACGGATATTGCCCGTTCGGCCTATAGGAACTCAAACAGATGCCCTTCAGATTCTAGCGAACTATGGACCTTCTTCAAGAAAGGATTTCGCATGTTCAAATGCTTCCATAACTAGACGACTTCATCGTCTATCCGACAATGTCAGGCAATATCTGCACGTTGTTGAGCACATCTTCAGCCTCAGTCCCTCCCCGAAAATCGAGAGAAAAAAATTTGCTCACGACGTTTTAAATTTCTCAACCATGTTATAATCCATTAAGGTGTTGCTACAGACACAGAGCAAGTACGACTCCTGGAGGAGTCCCAGGGACAGCAAGGATGCCACCTCCTTGATACCCTTATACAAAGGTGATCCTGTACTGACGGTTTATACCATAAACCAACTCATAACAAAACATTTTAAGAAAGCTATAATTTGGATATGGGGCCAGCTGTAGAAAGAGGCATTTCTTTTTAGGACCGATTAAGCGATTACGTTTGAAGCGCAATTCTCTCCAGGAAAAGGGGCCTGAAGAACACCCCGTAGAGTCAACAGAGACAACAGAGAGAAGCCCTCGTAATAATCTGGGCCCTCAATGAGTTCAGTGATAACATTAAGGTGTGATGTAATCCGTTCGTCGTTTACTATTATAAATAGTGTTTAGTAAATATTCTCATAATATTCATTGTTATGAAATATAATAGTTAACAGGTATTGATACAGCAATAAACATTCCTTGAGGAAATGCTGGGTTTGTCAATACCTTGTTCTCATGAACTGGCGATAAGGACCTAATGCAAGGATGTTCACTTGCATCAGGCTTGTGCCCTAGAAATGGTTAGTATATAAGACATTTTGTATTAGATTAAGATAGAGACTAAGATAGAATACAATAGACTAAGATAGACTAAGACACACCATGTACCGCTATGAGCTTAGACTACATTGCCGTCTTAGCCCTTTGAGAACGGTGTACCACCTATGCTCCAGCTTAGACAATCTTCTCGACCACCCATCCGAACAGCCTTTTATTTCAAAAGCATTCCACATTGTACACACATTTTTATAGTATCCTTTTTATAGCAACCGAAATGTTAATTATTTAATTAATTTATTCATAAGTCTGCAAAATACTTTCTGGGGTGAAATTTAGTTGATTCGGTCAATTATTTTTTTACAAATATATCCATTTTAATTGATTTATAAAGTAGCATTCGACAACATCCACGGACTGGTTTCTATCTATTTAGAATCTCATCATCGATGGTTTACACGGAGAATTAAATAATCCATAGTAAAAGCCGCTTCTAAAATAAAAATACTTAATACTGTGTCTACACAACTGGATTTAATCTATGATTACTATAGTTTCGACAAGACACTTGTCATTTAAGAAACACGTGTCTTATCGAAACTATAGTCAGCATAGATTAAATCCACTTATACAGACCAAATATTAAGTAGTTTTTATTATATAATAAAATGTATAACGATGCAGATGCCTCATAATTCAACGATAAAACACGATTCCCTGTCTCTAACTGCGTTACGATGATGAAATTCAAAATAGATTGAAACCGGTCTGTGGCTATTGTTGACAGGTAATAATAATTAATGTTTGCATAATCATAATTTTTTTCTTGTTATTGTTATATACTATTAACAATTTTAAATCTTTTTATTCTTTTAATTCGTCTACTTAGTTTATTAATCCGCTAGTATTTGCAATTTTTTTTACAAATATCCACTAATTTCAGTTAATTTCTGGAACGACAGGAGAGTTAGGCTTGAAGGAAAGACAAATAGGATACCTAGGTATTTACAGAAGTGGATAGGGTAAATTGTAGTATTGTTTCTGTTAATGTAGAAGTATGATAAGATACGGAATAATAAGTTTGGGTTTGGAAGTGTTGATTTTCGTATGCCATTTGGAGCACAAGGAGCGCATTGAAGATAATGTTGTGGACATTGGTAAATCCAAGAGCGTAGTTTGAAGAATCAAAGTGTCTGGGTTTGCAATTGGAATTATATAGACCATGGCAGAAAATGTTATAACCATTTATTCTCCGGATATAAACCCTAAACCTATTTTTTTAGTACAGTACAGTTGTATGTAATAAATAATATGTAATAATAAAAGTCATTGTCGTATTCGTTGCTTTTTGATTTTCAAAACGTCTTCTCTAGCTCTTGTGTTAATGTTTTCGCTATTGATGTATAGCCCCTCAGCGTTGAACCGTTGTTGCATCTTTTATATTATCATTATATATGGTAATTATTTTTGTATTTGAATAGTTTTTTTTTTTTAATTTCGCTCCAATTAGTTATGGCTTGTTTGTCATGAATGGTTTCAAATCAAATCAATCAAATCAATTTACTAGTGCCATCCATACAAAATAATATAATACACAAGTTGGGGCAATATAATAATAAAAATATATACAGGGTGTCCTGTTAATGTGGGGAAATGGCTGGACCATATATTCCTGGGGTTAAAATATGATGATTTAACACAACTTATCTATATCCAAAAATTTATGGTTAAGCCGGAATTTGTCTTCAAAATTTAAAAAAATTTTATTTCTTTTGTTTATAACAATTGAACGCTTTATTCGATTTGAATGAAATTTATTATCAATAATTACCATAATATAATACATCATTTCAGTTATTATGGTCATTAGTGATTGAAAGGAAGTATAAAAAACAGTAGTACCACCACATAAAAACTAAAATATTTTTTTATTGGTGCATCCAATAAAAGCTGAAAAAATATTTCTTGAAAGACCAATTAATTTAAAAACTTTTTTGTATCTTAATAATATTTGATATCTTTTACGGTTTTTGCACAAAAAATAAAATATGAATATAGTATGCAGATTTGCACTCATTAATAAGTAAATCAACTTATTCAATTGAATAAAAATTTAATAATATTAATTGATACAATAAATCAAAGCAACATCTAACACTTTTTAAACAATTTTCTTCGCAAAATCCTAATACAAGCAAGAAATCTGTTTGCTACAAATGTGAATATTTATGAACTATAATAAAGTTAACAATAATTGTTTAAAAACACTCAGTAATTATTATTTTACATAATTTACATTTTCTAAACAAAGACTGCCACGAAAAACATATATTTTCGATTTGATGGAAAACTAATTTAGTTTTTACTAGATAAAAAAATTTAATTTATTTTTTATGCGAAAACCGTACAAGATATCAAATTTTATTAAGAGACAAAAAAGTTTTAGAATCAAATTCTCTTTTAAGCAGAATTTTTTTAGTTTTTATTGGATGCACTAATAAAAAATATTTTTGGTTTTAAGTAGTGGTACTACTGTTTTCTATATTTCCTGTTAATCACTAATGTTTATAATAACTTAAATGATGTAGTATACTAAGGTAGTTATTAATAATTAATTTCATTCAAATCGAATAAAGCGTTCAATTGTTATAAACAAAATAAATCAAAAAAATTGAAACTTTGAAGACAAATTCCGGCTTAACCGTAAATTTTTGGATATAGATAAGTTGTGTTAAATCATCATATTTTTACCCCAGGAATCTATGGTCCAGCCATTTCCCCGCATTAACGGGACACCCTGTACATAAAATATCAAAATATAAAAACACACATGATGCATAGAATCAGTTCCCAAGAGAGAGAGAATAATAATGATTTTAAAAATTAACTACCTTTATTATGGAAATCTTCTTAATCAAAATAAGCCTTAGTAAGTAAGAAATTTTTATATATGTTTTAAAAAGTAGGGCAAATATCTTATGACTGGTGGCGGAGCACTAAAAATAATAATTCGAGCCTGATTGATATTTTTTAAATCAACTATTATTTTCTATAAATATGAATATCATGAACTTGACGATTATTATGGCTATGGATTGTGTTATGTAGAGATGTTATTTACGTTTTACATATTATATGCATTGACATATAAAGAAACAAGACATTGTCATTATTTCAAGCTGTAAAAATATATGTTTCTTATCTGCCCTAAAATTGGTCCAAGCTAATATTCTCAAAGCTTTGCGTTGTAAGCCAAATATTCTAGGTCTGCCTGCAGAGCGCCCTATGAAATAAGGCAATAAGAGAGTAAAGATTGAAACATTGGTTATAAGACAATCAGCAGGAAAGGCTGTGAAGTAAGAGAATACCACTGCACAAGCGGCTATCAAGGTGCTCCGTGTAGTTATTCAACGTTAGTGATAAATCAATGTGAATGCTCAGGAAGTGGCACATGTATTAGAATCGCATATAGTATGCCTCAAAGTTAAAATAACATTTACCGTTTTGTTCTAATTTATATGCAAGCAATTTACACTTTACCAAAAAACTGGTAACTGGTTAGTCTAATAGCATCTTGATTCTTTCCTTAGCTACATTAAGCTCAGAATCACTACTCACAATGATAGTATCATACACATAAAATATGACAGACGTATCAGAAAAATTATTGGCAAAGTCATTTATGTAAATAAGAAACAATGAGGGTCCAAGGGTTGACCCTTGAGGCACCTCATGTTCAATTTGAATATGCTCAGATATTATGTTTTTAATCCTAATGACTTGCTTGCTATTTGTAAGGTAACATTTTATTAGTTTAGAGCTAGTTGGGTCGAAACCATAATGAGACAGTTTTCCTACTAATATTCTGTGGCATACACAATCGAAGGCCTTGTTAGGGTCTAGGAATGATTCAACAGAATAGGCACTATCTTCGAAAGTTTTCATAATGCAGATTGTTAGATGCAGTTCGTTATCGCTGGTAGACATATTTTTCCGGAAACTAAATTGATGTCAAATAAATAATTAATAGACATATATTGGATAATCTGGTTATACAAAATTGTCTCTAATATTTTTGAAAATACTGGAAGGACAAATGTAGTTCGATAGTTATCCACTAATGACTGGTCTCCTTTCTTGTTATTTGGTAAAACCACAGCAATTTCACAGCGACGCTTCTGTGAAATTGAGTCGTTAATAGAGGAATGTGGGTGAATACAGTTTAAGAACACATGGAGAGTGAAAGGTGTCCTGGGTATAGAAAAATGAAGACAATCATTTAAATGATTATTAATACAGGGTCAGTTGGCTATTTCAAATGATAATGTATTATTTGAGCTTTTTGATTAAATAATTTTTAAATTGTTTTGTTGATTCTAGAGGCTTCTAATTCGTTGTACAAACAAAGTTACAAAGTGTATTCATTTTAAATCGTTTCATTTATCAATCATGTATCGATTGCCAATTTTTAATTCAAGTAATTTCAATAATATTTTATTGGCTCATTAGATTTTTTGGACCCTTTATCAATTTATACTGTTTGACTGTTATTGTTTTAATCCTTCCTTTAAACTATAATAATTTAATATATTTAAATAGAATATTTTATTCACGACCTACCTTAATAAACTGCGCATAAATCTAGGTCATGCTAGTTCAAGCGTATGATATTAAGGCTAATTTTTATTTCTCTTAGTTGTATTTATCTGTTTTCCAAATAATGTTTATTGTTATTCATGTTATATTACTGAAAATACAGGAAGAGTACTGTGATGGTCTGTTTTTTTTTTTAATTAGTCAGTGCATACAATTTGTTAGATAAATTCAGGTGCGGATTTGTAAATGTTGACGTGTAAATATCGGCAGCTTGCAATTTGGGGATTACAAACAAAGGCCCAATAAGTTTCGAGATCGATTTTCTGTCTATCGCAGTCATCGCGGCCGCTTGCAAATGTGTAATCCGACCGTATTGACATATTGGATAAAGTTAAAAATTGAAAAAAAAGAAGAAATAAATACGCATTTCACTGACAGACGTGCATTACACCCCATAGCTGAAGTATTGGAGCGAGCGTTTTTACGTTTAGAAAGCTAATCGAATTTATTACATGGATGCAATAATTTCAGAAATTTCGATAATGACATTTTTCAGATAATGTTTTTAATGGATTTATAGAAGGAACCCTAGTTTTATTAATTTATTAAAAGTGATATAAAAATTTGCAGCCTTTCTTTAAATACAATAAATGTAATAAATTATTGACTAAGTTTATATGATTTTTTTTATAATGTTAAATAATAAAATATTTCTACTAACCAGCCAAATTCACATTAAAATTTTGTATTGTATTATTTTGTGTAATATTATACACTAAATTATTTAATATGTTCTACCACTAAAATTGTAGAGTAATTATAGTAACTTATTTTCTGATAAAATGATTATATTTATACAATGCAAAGCATATATATATATATATATAATACAATAGTGGATTGTGTTATTGTTAGGCCATTAGTCAAGTATGAAGCAGCCTTGGGTTAGCAATCTCGACTCGGATGGTCCCACATAATTTCAAGTAACGACTGACCCACACTTTTGCCCGATTTATCACCCCCTTTTTTCACCCACTTTGGCGACCTTCCAATTATGCCCTCCGTATTGGCTTCTTTCACAATCACCTAAACGGTCCAACAATCCACCCCTATCCATGTTTATGTCGGGGCCGGGATTAAATTGTTTGCGTACACCGCATATATTGTTCTCGGCTTCCCATTCTAATCATCTTATATATAACGTATTTCTCATATCGTATTACATCATTATTGATATGATCGTGTGGTTTCTGGTCGGAGGCAGTCAGCGTGTATCTGAAGAGCATAAACGCTTTGTAATCGGAGCCGCTCGTTGTTTATGTAATGTCTTGTGTGTGTCTGATTTCAGTGGGATCTGCTTTTAAAAAATGAAATTAAATCATATAATTTATACTAAAACAAATATAGAAACACTATTAAAAATTTTATTTTTCGTTGTCAAAACTGTATTTGTAAATATGCACATTTCATATAAAATCCAATCTATATGTTAAAAATATTTTATTTACAGAGATATATTTGTACAAAAAAATCAATATAGCATAAATTTAATTTATTATCTTTTGGGATAGTTGCCAACTATAAATTGTTAATATTTATATTATAATTAGAACTACTTTAATTTTTTAATTAGAGTATTTTTAAAACGTCTAGATTGTTTTTACTATTTAACTTTAATTTAGCTTTTTTTTATTTTTTTAAATTAAATTAAATCTGCTTGGTGGTTTGCTGTGTGCAAAGTTGTTTACTATTTAATTTTGAAGGGTTCAAAGATATTCAATTCATATTTCATTAATTGTTTCTTAGTAAATATAAAATTCTTTTTTTTATTTGTTACTTTTTTGCTCTTTATAAATAATATTTAAGTTTTAAGTCGTTTTTATTGTAAATTGGAATTGTTTTCTTTGCATTTCCTTTTTTAAATTTAGAACTTTTTGTATTCTGAGAACTACGATGAAAACGTTTTTAATGTTTTTTAACGATTATACTTTCATTCTAAAGCATATTCTTTTACCTTTTTCAAACAGTTATTGTTTTCAAAAATGAAAACTGCTGTAAATTGTTATTTTTTTATTAAATTAGCTGTTTTTAGGTTTTTGATTGCTTTTTATAGCAAATATCAATTTTTGCATATTTTTATTTTAACTACTACTAATTCTAATTCCTAACTTATTATTTTTTGTTTTCAATTTTGTTTTAACTTTTTTGGCATAATTAAAGCCAAATGAATGAATGGTCGGAAATAAGGTCTAGGATTAGTTTTATGGAGTGAATTAGGTGGCGGATGTTGGATGTGCATCAGATTAAATCGGGGGTTAGTGATTGCTTTGCTTTCACTCATGATAAAGGTAGGAGGGGTTAAAATTTTTGTGAAAGGATTGGATTTGGCGGGATTTCCTACCATTGACGTTAAAGTCGTCAATTACTATTTATCGAATAGAGACGCTTTTGTGAATATAGTGTCGCCAAAAGACAGGGGTGGTTTCAGGGGGGTGGGGGTTAATTGGGTAATTACCCCCACTAAGAATTATTCATTCGCTTATTTTGCTTATTCTTAAAAATTACTAATATTTCAAACAAACAAGTTAACTGTTGGTGATTCTAGACAGCGATCTATGACAGTGCATTTTTCCAAAACAGGCAGGCCACGTAAACAAATTAAAGTTATCTGCGCAAACACCGTTAGAAAAGTAATGACTTCCTTTGCATGGGGGGTTCCCTTTTCTAATAATACTCGACATATATTGATACTATTCGCATCTTTGGTATCGTTAATCGTTACATTGTTTTACATTAAAAGAACGTGATTCTTACTTCAATTTATAATATTTCTTGTGTCTTTCTTTCTTGGTTTAAATGTAAAAGATAGAAACCGAAACTGTTTACACGTCGCATGTAAATCCTAAATTTTTAGTGGTTGCTGACAAATTACAAATTTATTATAATTCGATCAATTATACATAAGGTATTTCTTTTGATTTTAGGAGTAATATATGCATTCTTTTAAATTCATTTATTCTTGATTTTTGTTGCAAATAAATTAGTAAATGAAAATTGATAATACACGTCGGACTCATTTGTTCAGAAAATTAAAAAAAAACTGACGATTCTTCAACAAATAAACATCAATCTATGTCAACAGTCAATTTAAATCATCGAACTACATCTTTATGGACATTTACCGAATACGGTAGAATCTTCAGGTACTTCACTAGGCTGTTCCCAGCAAGAGAAAAAGGAGCATACAATATGTACATATAGTAACGTTGAAATTTACATTCATATATTTAAATTAAGTAATGTTAATATTGATGAAATTGAGAAATTACGAATTTTAAATTGCAAATGGAAACCAAATCATACTTTTGTGTTACCCTATTCTATACATAAAAAGGGGGAAGGATATTAAATATTACTTGTATAGAAAACATTTTAGACATAGATTGGTTAACGTTTTATAATCATTTAAACAGAATCTTTTGCAAATATTGCTTCTTTTTTACAAAATTTGGTGGGTTGCTCCAACAAATGGCATTGCAAAAATGAGTATCTCAGCGAGTGTCTCAATATTCTAAATTATCAGGTAAAAATGTTTTGTCATAAAAATACTACCATAAAAATTCAATTGATTATGCGAAATTGTTTTATAAAATCACGATATATAAAAAATAAATTAAATATGGAAAGACTTCGACAAATTGAAGAAAATAGACATAGTTTAAAACCAATAATCAAAAGTATCATTTTTAGGGAAATATGTCTCAGTTATTTTCTTTTACACTTCTTTACCACTGTTGCCTAACTTGTGCTATTTTTCGTATTTCTTTTCACTCTATTCCTCTTCTTTCCGCTGCTTCAACTTGCTTATTCCAACCCTTCCCTGGTCTTCGCTAATTCTCTCTATCTTTCTTAGGTATCTCATTTCCATTGCATTGATTTTGCTGTTATTACTCTCTGTGGTTACTCATGATTCACTACTATAAAGCAGTTAATGTTTTTATATACTTCTGTTTTTATTGTTTTTTATTATTTTTTTTTTTCTCTAAGAATGTTTTCCTTATTGTAATGTAGATCATTTCTGCTTTGTTTAGTTTTTCATCTTTTTCTGATTCTATCTTCTCTGTTTCCTCTATTGTTGATCCCAGGTATTTACCTCTATTTTGTGATTGCTCCCTTTGGATGATATTATGTTTATCTTTTCCAGCTCCTTTTTGAATATTTCCAGGTTTTCTTCTGAATCTGCTATTAGTGTTATGTCGTCGGGAAACATTAATATTTGCATTTTTAATAGTTCCATATTTATATACCCTATCTTTGTATTCTCGGTTCTTTGTTTGCTATTTCTTATTGCTTCGTCATTAAGTGATGTAAACAGGAAAGAGCTTAATATACAACCTTGTCTCAGACCTGTTTTGGTCTTGAACTCCTTTAATTCTTTATTTCCTATTCTTGCTTTATTTATGTTATATCTTTACTATATTTAGTCTTGTTTGCTTCTATAGAAATTTATAAGCTATTGATAATGGGTGCATAGTACCCGAAATGTACATCTAGCGAAATAAAAATTAATTGTGAAGAAAGTGTTAGTGTTTCAATCAAGTTTTGTTTGCTTCTATTTTTCTGAATCCGTGTTGTTCTTCTCCTAGCTGTTGATCTAATTTTCCTTTTATCCTTGCTTCTATTAACATAGTAAAAATTTTCCCAAGTTTGAGTGAGTGAGTGTAATACCAATGTAGTTGTCACGTATTTTTGTGTCTCCGTTTTTGTGTATGAATATTATAATTCACTTGTTCCATTCCTCGGGTTCTTGTGATTCTTGATAATGTCATTTGCTATTTCCAAGAATTCTTCCTTCCCCATTCCCCCATATATTTTATACCTGGAGATTTTTCTAGTTTTATTTTTTTGATGGCTACCTCCGATTCTTCGATTCTTATTTCGTTGATTCCTCCATTTGTTTCACCTTCTACATCTCCATGATGGTATGTTTCGTTTATTTCGTTAAAGAATTCTTTTCATCTTTCTAATAACTTCTTTTCTTCTGTTATTATATTTACGTTTTTGTCTTTTATATTGGATTAGTGTTCTTTTATTACGCATTTGTTTAATAGTGCTACAAAACATCTTTTGGTTTTCTGTGAACGTTTCTTTCAGTTTCTTACCGAACTGCTCCCAGGATTGCTCTTTTGCTATCTTGAATTTTTGTTCCACTGTTTTATTTGCTATTTTATATCTTGAATTTTTGTTCCAGCATTTTATTTGCTATTTTATATCTTCTATAATCTTGTTCTTTCTTGTTTTTTTTTATAAGTTTTCCAATTCTCTTCTTTTGTTTTTACAAATTATTTTACCTCTTCTGACTACCACCTGTTTTTCTTCCTCTGTTTGTTTGATATAGTGATTGTTCGACAGCTTTCTTGGGTGGAATTTCTTTGAACTTTTTTTATTTGCTTTCTGCTCCTTCTATTTTGTTATCTTTTTCTCTATTTTTTGTTGGTATTTATTCCTAATTTCTAACGTTTTAATTTTTTTTTAATGTGATTTTGTTTATTTTTGTTTTCAACTACGTATTCTTCAAGTTTTCTGCTTCTGTGTTAATTTCTATTTTTACCAAGTAGTGGCCGCTCCCTATTTCAGCTTGTCTTTATCAACTTTCACCTTTTCCATTCTTCTGCGTCTATTAAGAAGTAGTCATTTATTTCTTTTTTCTTGGTCTAACTTCTCTAGTGTATTTATATATGTATTTGTGTTTGAATTTTGTGTTTGTGACAATGAAGTTGTTTGCTATACATATTTCTATAATTCTTTTTCCATTTTTGTTTCTGTTCTCATCTCCATACTTTCCAATGTATCTTTTTTTGCCTTAATATAAATGTATTAAAATCCTTATGTTGTAGAAATTTAACTAATAATTAAAAAAACAAACACGAAAACATTTCGTAAATGTCATACCATAGTCAGTCACAAACTATTTAACGTACATTCAGTCATTTTTAGTTTATTTAACAGAAATGAATACGTTCAAACTAGTGTTGCTTTGATAGTCTTGCTATTTCTTACACGCAAATTACTTTGTCTCATTCAATGTCTGTCGAGGTATTAGCCAGAGAAATAGTTGTTTCAATAAGTGATTTGTTTCGTAGTCTCAATAAGACTCATTATTTGAGATTTACGAAATGTTTTCTTGTTTTTTTTTTAATTTTTTGGCTTTGTTATCCTGCTCTGTACTTCCATTAAGATCTCCCGTGACTATTGTGATGCCTTTGTCCATTTATTGTTGTAGTCTCTCGTAAAATTTCTCTTTTTCTTCATTTTTGTCGTTTTCGTTTGGTGCACATGCCACAATTATATTCGATGTAGTTTCTTCCATTTTAATTTCCATGCTTCCACTATTCTGCCGTCCCCATATTTTTTTGTATATTATGTTTTTTTCGTTTGATTCATTTCTTCTAATAATTCCTCTTTTTTTCCTTTAATACTTCTTACATTCCATGTTCCCTTTTACATTGGATTTGTTTTAATGTGAAATTCTCGATTTTCTTTTGTTCTTGGTTTACCTCTGCTGCCAAGCCTATTATTAGGACATTATTTTTTATTTATTTGCTGTTCTTACTTTTCCACTTTGTTTCCAGGTTGTCAATTCTTTTTAACATCCCTTGCTTTTCTAGCAACCACTTTTCTTCTTTATTATTAATTTTTTACTTTAATTTTCTGATCTCTTCTTTTAGTTCTTCTGAGTTTTTTTGCCATTTCTCTTATCAAGTCTTTAAACATGCTATTTAATTCCTTCATTTCCACATCGTTCTTACCTATGTTTAGATTTTCCTACTCCATGAGTTTTGTCTCTGTTTTCATCTTCCTTTGTTTTATTTTTGTATCCTGTTGTTTTTACAACGTTTTGTTTCATTGTTTCCGTTCTTCTATCTTTTCTATTCTCCATTGCTCATTTGGAAACATTGGAATCCATATTTAGGGCTGTCGATATCTCTTTCTCTTTTTGTACTCATTTGTTTCTTTATTTCCCATTTCCTTTTAGTTTTATATATTTTAACACTACTTATTTACTTTTTTATGGACTTTACCTCTCCTGAATAATATTATTACAAATCTGCAATACAGATTTAATAAAGACACGATGAATTTGTTCAATTTTAACACCATAATACATAGTGTTTTATTGACAAAAAACTGGCAAAGATTTAGATGCCACTTCAAAATCTTGCACCATATTTAAATAAAATTTTACCTGAAACGCAACATGTGCAATAGCAATTAAGTCAGAATTGGCATTTTGGAAATTATAATGGCAAAAGAAAAATAAAATAAAAGAACTATTACCAGAAAATGCTTTAGATGTATACAGAAAATTTGACCCAAATATTTACTAAACATAAAAATAATTTTACAAATATTATGTATGCTTGTTGGCGTTGCTTCTGCAGAAAGAAATTTTTCTGCACTGAAATGATTCAAATCGTGGCTGCGAGCTACCACGTCTCAAGAAAGACTAACCGAGTTAGCTGTATTACATATTTATATGGATATTGATATTAACAATATTATTAAAAAGCAAAAAAAAATTCAATTTTTAAACTTACCCCCCCCCCCCCCCTAAGTCAGTTGGCTGGAAACGCCCTTGCTAAAAGAGGGATATGGATGAATATAAACTAGGAAAACGTGAAGGGTGAAATGCGTCAGAGGAAGAGAAAAATGAAGACATTCATTTAGATGGTTATTGATACGGTCATATGATACGGAAGGGTGAAACAAGGCAATGGAACCTCCTTGTTGATTTTCATTTTCTATTGAGGTATTTGAATACCCTTGCAGTTGTTAACATTGAAATTCTCTCTAGTTTTAGCTTCAACAAAGAGGTTTATATGAATTGGATTGTTGGATAAGTAATGGACGAGGTACATACCATAAAGGGATATAAAATCGAAAATACTAACTTTCTAATAAAGAGTTTCAGCGAAGTTTTCTATTTGTACGTCTTTTGTTTCCTTGCTTTTAATATTTGTTTTCTGTCTTCTTTAAATAGTACTGCACTAGGTAAGACAAAGAGCACATCAACAACGGTAGAACACGTGGGTATATTATATGAAGCAAAGGCAATCTCTGGCATGAAGATCAAGAGAAAAATGGTGATGTGGCCATCATAGTACTTTCCCTATATTTTACTCGAAAACTATGAGGTTTACGCAAAAACGCTATTCTTAATGATTTGTTTACTTTTAAATTATCTACAATTATTTGTAATACAAGTTTCATGTAACTCTAATAGTTAATTAGCGATTGGCAAAAAATATCAAAATTTGCAATTTTTATTATTTTTCTCAAATATTAAAAATTTTATGAAAAATATGTTTTTATAAAACTTGTTCAGTTTTTCATTCCCTTTAACTTTTGTTTGAATCATTTTTTTAAATTTCTCATATTTAGAAAAATATCACCAAAAAAACAAAAAACGCCTCGAGTAAACATCCACTTCCGGTCTATGAATGTTCACCAAAAGCTTTTCAGTTCCAGTTTTTAACGATAAAACCTTAAGTTTGAAGTTTCATCTCAAACCGATAATTCGTTTTTGAGATACAGCGCCCACCGACAGACAGACACACACACAGACACAATTTTTTTTTTCCAGAAATTAGTTTAATGGACTCAGGGGACCTCAAAACGGATATTTCCGCAAAAAAAAATTTCAAAAAAAAAATCACGATCACAATACTTCCCCTATACAGGGTTATTCACGCTATACGGCACGGAATATTGTGGCCAAAATACGTGACTTTCAAAAAGTTTCACTTTGGGGATATATGGGGGTCTATTAGGGCTACTTTTTAAAATTACTTTCATAATATACAGGGTGTCCCAAAAACCCTAAAAGTATCAAAGTTGTGTTTTTTTAATTAAACACCCTGTATTTTATTGCATTTTTGGATCCTTCGGTCAAAATAAGTGTGTGTTTTAATAAGGTTTTTATTACTTAAACCTTAAGGTTTTTGAAATAATTTTAATTTTGTAAAAATTTAACCTAATTTTCATGTTTCAAATACTTAATAAGTAATTAAGTTCTGCATACCAAATTTACACTGAAATGTAACAATAGATCATATTTTATTTTCCAAGTATAATAAATTTGACATCTTATACCGGGTGTAAAAAAATTGGAATTAAACAAATGAGAACTTTAAATGACTATAACTTCATTTATTTAAATGGAACGCTATATTTATTAATTTATCAGCAAATGCACGTTTTAATTACCTATCGAATGGTATTTATATCTTAAATGTTAAGTCTTCTCGTTTTTACAGAAAACGCCAAAATATTGTTTATTGCACCGTTTTAGTACGTTTTAAGTAAAAATTTTAATGTATCTAGTTTTCTATGGTATTTAAAAACGTCAGATAATTTAGTCTGTCATTTTAGTTTAAAAAGCCGTCTTTTGTTATAGTTGTCTTATTTTGCATTTTTGTGTTAGATCGTTAGTAATCGTTATTGTTTGAACATCGCTGTTGTATTTTTTGGTAAAAAATGAAGATTTACTCAAAAGAAGGGGTTATTGGCATTATTTTTATGCTTGGAGAATGTCATCAAAATGACTTGACTTTATTGGCTTGTCGAGTTTATACTTAAAGATTTCCCGAAAGAAATCACCCTAAGCCAGCTATTTTTGAGAGACTATTAAACCAGTTTAAAGAAATTAGAAGTGTCAGTTATAAAAACCTCAGTATAAGAAAATCTGTGTAAATTTTCATTTTTTTACAATGACATACAACAACCATGTTCAAACAATAACGATTACTAACGATCAAACGCAAAAACGCAAAATAACACAACTATAACAAAAGACATCATTTTTAAACTAAAGTAACAGACTAAATTACTTATCTGACGTTTTTAAATACGATAGAAAACTAGATACATTAAAATTTTTACTTTAAAAGTACTAAAACGGTACAATAAACAATATTTTGGCGTTTTCTGCAAAAACGAGAAGACTTAACACTTAAGATTTAAATATCATTCGATAGGTAATTAAAACGTGCATTTGCTGATAAATTAATAAATATAGCGTTCCATTTAAATAAATGAAGTTATAGCCATTTAAAGTTCTCATTTGTTTAATTCCAATTTTTTTACACCCGGCATAAGATGTCAAGTTTATTATACTTGGAAAATAAAATATGATCTATTGTTACACTTCAGTGTAAATTTGGTATGCATAACTTAATTATTTTTTAAGTATTTGAAACATGAAAATTAGGTTAAATTTTTACAAAATTCAAATTATTTCAAAAACCTTAAGGTTTAAGTAATGAAAACCTTATTAAAACACACACTTATTTTGATCGAAGGATCCAAAAATGCAATAAAATACAGGGTGTTTCATTAAAAAAAACACAACTTTGATACTTTTAGGGTTTTTGGGACACCCTGTATATTATGAAAGTAATTTTAAAAAGTAGCCCTAATAGACCCCCATATATCCCCAAAGTGAAACTTTTTGAAAGTCACGTATTTTGGCCACAATATTCCGTGCCGTATAGCGTGAATAACCCTGTATATACTTCGTATATAGGGAAAGTAAAAAAACATATACATCATAACGGATAGCAGAGCAACAATTTTGTTCACTGCCAGCTGTAAAATTACCTAAGCATTAACGCTTGAATATTACGAAACCTTTGAAGAATTAGAAGAAGTGGCTCATGACAACAAGGTACTGGGTAAAAGGACAAAGCAACAGCAGATGTAACAGAATAGCAGATGATCCCTACCACCATCCCTGGTAGACAAGGAGCGATGTCACAACACAACGGGCTGTAAAAAACACCTGTCACAAAAATTAATCGAGTGAACACCAAAATGGCCAGATAGATTCCGTATGCAACTGTCCAGAGAAAACCTATGGAAAAATGTAGGGCTCCCAACAAAATACTGAAATTTAAGATCTCACTTGAACAGACTGGTACTACAATCTGGTCCCATTTGCAGAGGGTGTAAAGAGGAAGAGGAAACTGCTTAGACAGCCTGGTGCTATCCAACCTGTATAAATTCACAATAGGAAAGGGATGTCTAAAGTTATCAGACATCCCTCTTGCTTCAGTCCTGGCATTTGCCAATGCATTGGGTTGGCTTCACCGTAACAAGAAACAATGATACATATGGGAGGATTTACGTGCAGCGAAACTCTCTGATCTTCCATCGGAACAGATCCAGATCAGTCTTCTTTTAAATATCATTTTTTATATCTGAATTGCCCATCAATTTATTTCTGCCATTTGCGTTATATCTTCTCTTAAGTATCAACTCTCATATTTTATTTGTCTTATGTCATTTTCATTTATTATTTATTTTCATCGGTCTTATATCTAGTATTAATTTTCATCTTTCAATTATCCTTTGTAAATTCAATTTTGCCTTTTGTATAGTGTCTTCTATTAAGTGACAATTGTTATCCAACACTTCTAATTGGCTAACAAATTTTTAACATCATAGATACCAATTACCTTGTGTGCTTTTTCAACTAACTTCTATTTTTTCTACCACATAAAATCTTTCAATTGCTTTTTGTCAATTTTTGTACCCTTCGTCTTTTGTTTATTTTTTTATCATTTATTATAAATCAATTCTTCATTTTCTTGTACCTTGCATTTCATGTCTTATGTTTTCTGCCAAGTCACAACTGTCATCTCTTTATTGGCTTCTATGAATTTTCTACTACCTCCTACTATACTAAATGTCATCTGTTAATTGTCAATTATTATTTCTCAATTACTTTCAGTATATTTTCTACTGCTGTTCTTTCTGTATTCTGTCTTCTGCTAAGTGTCAAACTGAATTATGTCAATATTCTTCTATCGTTTGTTTTATATCTTATGTCTTCTGTCAAGTGTCAACAGTAATATCTCAATCACTATCAGTCTATTTGCTTCTGCTGTTTTTTTTTCTGTATTTTGACTGCTGCCAAATGTTAAACTGAATTAAGTCAGTATACTGCTATCGTTGGTTTAATATCGTCTGTCAAGTATCAAGTGTCAACTGTAATTCATCATTTAATCTTAGTCTATTTTCTACTGTTATTTTATTCTGTTTTATGTCTTTTTCTAAATGTCAAACTGAGTCAATAATCTATTGTTTTTTTTTTATATCTTCTGTCTTCTATGAAGTGTCAACTGTAATTTTCTTCGGACGTTAGTTGTATCTCAAAAACGAAAGGTACTTTTGAGATGAAACTTTAAACTTAAGGTTTAATCGCTAGAAATTGGAACTGAACATTCAAAAACCGGAAGTGGTTGTTTACTCGAGGCCGTTTTTTTAAAAAATTTTCCGATATTTTTTCAATATAAACAATATTACAAAACTTTTCAAACACAAGTTAAAGGGAAATGAGAAACTGAACAATTTTTATTAAAACATATGTTTCATAAAAGTCTTAGTTTCGAGAAAATAAAAATTGAAAATTTCGAAATTTTTTGCCAAGTTCTAATAAAGTATTGGAGTTTTATGAAATTTATATTATAAATAATTGTAGAGAATTCAAAAGTAAACAAATGATTAAGAATAGCTTTTTTTACTTTTTTATGTTTGGCATAATTGGAAATAATTATTTGTATTTTTTATTTTAACTAGTTTTGTGAAGTATTTTGAATAATTATTTAACAATTTTATTATATTTTAAAACGACTTTTTGAATTATTGTCTTTTATGATTTTAAAAACTAAAACTGTTTTAATAATAAAAATAAATACAATTTTACCTATTTTATATAAATATTGAAAAATTGAAACTGGTTTTTACAGTTGTAGCTAGCTTCAGAGAACCTGACGAAAGAATTGGTAGGGTACCAAAATTAAGTTGAAGAATTAATCCCACAGCAATAAGCTCAAACCCGTAATCAAACATCGAGAAGACTGAGATCGACTCAACAAACTACAGGCCCGGGAAACACACTGCCTCCGTGTCAAATTTGCAAAAAAGAAAGAGTTTGGGTTGGTCATTTTTCTCCTGACAGCTGCCTCCAACCTTCCCTTGGCTGCTGTTATTCATGAATTGTTCTGTGTTGAAAGTCCGAAATTGAAATTTGCCGATATATGCGTGAGTGCAATTGTTAAGTCGTGAATCGTCTGTGTATTGGTCGCGCACCATTATACATCTGTCGAAATTCACAAAAGGCGCTTTTTGTAATACAATTCAAAATTAAAGTTTTCACATAAACAAAAAAGCTCATTCTTTTACGACCTCTCACACTATTGCTCCTTAACAGGTTATGGGCCCAAACTCGCCCTGTACCTTCAAATGAAGCTGGCTGACGAACTACACAACTCTGGAGGAGAAGGTTATCATTGTCTTTGAGGATCAACAAAATTGAAAAGCATTGGAGTAAAGAATGTAAAGCTGGAGGTCTTTGACGAAACACACTTGGTAGAAGGCAGAGCTGACCAACGTCTTAACCTGTTTTCAATGACATAAACTGTGGACAAAGGCTATGACAGGAGAGAGAAGGTCACAGATGCAGAACGAGATGGACAACTTTATTGAATGATAATTCGCCAGGAAAAATCTTACATCTGTCTAGAGACATACTCTCACCCTGATTGGCATGAGAAGGTAGTACGCCAGAACGTCAAATACGACAAGGAGATTCTGAAGCGTAACAACATCAACTACTACGGCGATTAGTATGGTTACGTCTGCAAAGGATGATCATATGGGAAGCAGTATAAAGTCTCACAATAAACAAACTCTAAGGTCGCCGAGGAAATACTGTATCTGGTGCATGTCGAAATGGGGGAAATAAGCACTCCGTCCCTCGGTGGATCCAGGTACTTTCTGCTATTCATAGAAGACTACACGTATTTTAGGACCGTCGACTTCTTGAAGGGCAAGGACGAAACCGCACGAAAATTGGAAACGTTTGTTCGGTTGGTCGAAAATTAGTTCGGAAGAAGAGTAAAATGCATCAAGTCAGACAACGAGACAGAAGTCAAACACTGCAAAAAAATGGGCAGGTCGAAAGAGAAATAAGGACAATACTGGAAGGAGCAAGGCCAGTCGTCCATATGGGCAATTTGAACGAGAATCTGTAGACCGAAGCCATTTCATACGCAGTCTTCACACCAAATCAAACAGGTACAAGCTCGCAGGCAAACCAGCTATTCTTCGGGCGCCAGGTTGACTTAAACAAATTGAGAAAGTTTGGATTTCCCTGCTATGTTCTCACCCCTGACCATAAGCAGACCAAAATATGAAGGAAGTCAAGAGAAGCAATCTTCGCTGGATACGATATCGACTCATCCTGCTACCGGGTATATGTTAGGATATGCGCGACCGCTCACATGCCGCTGGGTTCTACGTGAATAATAGAATGGAATGTAGAAGGAAAAACTGGTCGTTCGAGGATTCGAGCAGAAGGAAGGAGTTCACTACTTGTGAACCTATATCCCAGTAGCCAGATATTATTCCGTTTGACTAATCCTAAGTATTGCCACATCGTAAAAATTATAATTAGTCAACTTCCTGGAAGGAAGCTTGAAGGATGAAATCTTTATGGTGCAGCCGAAGGGCTTTGGCAACAGAACCGGACGAGTGTGCAAACTGAAAAAGAGTCTCTACGGCTTAAACCAAGCTCCCAAAAACTAGAATGAGAATAACTCGAAATGCCTGAAATCTCTTTAGCTCATAAGTACTGATGATGACCTATGCATCTATTACAATCATGTCAAGATAATCCTGATGGTGCTGTTTGTTGATGATGGCCGATAGCAGAGAAATACACCAACGACATGCAAAGGATGAATGAAACGTTCGAGATCACCTTTGACAAGACATTTTCGAAAACGCTGTCGTACCTAGGAATGCAAATTAAAAAACCACAAAGGGATGGTTTCATAAGTCAACAAAGATACGTGGATCAGATCATACAACGCTATAACCTCGGCAACTACAATCTCACGTCCACACAGATAAAGCGAGGGAGGATTACCGACCCTGAAAATTACGCAAACAACGAGCCAGCATCGAACTCTATACTATATCGTGAAGCTGTGGGAAGTATTCACTATCTAAGCACCAGCTCAGGACCAGACCTGAGCTTCGCCGTAAACTACATGAGCAGATTCAACAATCGACTTATGAACAGCAACTAGAAAATGGTGAAGCGCATTTTTCTGTGCCCCTCCTTTTCCTAAATCCCATATCCTCCCTTTCTAAGAACCTTACATGTGATTGAACGATCAGCTCTTTGCAAAAAAAACAAGTAATTCCGATTGAAAAACGCCCTACGCATCTTGATACAAAGTTTACCTCGAATCCTGATATCTAAGACATCCTGAAGCACCTATATTTACCGCTTAATCCTAAACAAATTGCTAGACACTTATGTTATGTTGGTGAAGATGAAGGTGGATCGTGAAAATATGTTATAATTTGGAAGATTGTCTGAGAAATTCACCTTCATCTTCACCAAAATAACACAATGGACCGATAATCACAGAACTTATATAATAATAAGTCAGGCAGAAAAAGAAAGCGGATCGATAGCCGATAAAACTTTGCAAAAACAACGCCATCTTTTAGAATACTCATTTAAAACTATAAATAAATAATTATGTTTATGTTTCTCTCTTTAACTACTAGGTTTTAAAGCCAATTTGATTTATTTTAATTTTTCTAGAAAGAACAAAAGAAACAAATTTCTATTGTTTTTCGTACACTGAATTGAAAAATTCATGTTTTAACTACAAATAATTATTTTTGGTTAAAGCATAGTGAATTTTTCAGTTTAGTGTAATTATGAATTACCAGGTACCGACGTTCGCAACTATTCTCTTCATCAAAATATTCTGTATTTGAGCTTTTTCATATTTACAACTAATTTTCATAAAATAATGCAATTATTTGTTTTTGCAAAAATTAATATGTTTAAGAAAATTTTAAAATGTTCTGTTTTAAACGCCTGTTTACTTTAAACATTCTTTACTTTCAATTTTTTTTCATGTTCTAAAATATATAATTAAATTTGAAAATTTCAAATATACTTGGAACACTTACAAAAACTATTTGGATTAGAGTAAACTCTATTGAGATGAAACACTTAACATAAATTACGCGGCCATGCTGGGCCATAAATAATTTGTATATTGCGCCTGGTGATTCGAAATCAAAATTGGATTCCGCCCTGGCGAATGAGTTACGACCGTTTCGATAAAAGATAAGCGACAACGAAACCTACTTACATTATATTTTTGCATCGATGGTAGTAACTCGTTTCGTATATGGTCTTTTATCGTTAGATTCACGAATGCCAAATTACACAATGAATCATATGTCGGAATTTATTGGTTTTTTATATTAACTTTCAGCAATTAGAATTTTATGTAAACCAAATTCATTTGTATCATTCAATGTCTGTCGAAGTATTAGCTAGAGAAGTAGTTGTTTCAAATTAATTTGTTTTGTAGTCTAAGTAAGACTCATTGTTGTAGATTCACGAAATGTTTTCGTATTTTTAAATTTATTATTTAATTTTCTACAACGAACTAAAGGATTTTAATACATTTTATTATTCAATTTTCTAATTGTATATCTTTTATAAAAAAAATCACATAAATTAATAAAACATCGTGGCTTCATAAGGCAGATATGTAATGATTCTAACGTATTACAATTGCAACTTAAATACGAACTATGTAGTGGGGAGTGTTACAGTTAAACAGATTGCAGATTTAGTAGTAGAGACTTATTAACATTCGTTTGTTCATATAATAAATTATAGAGTTTGTATGTAAAATTTTTAAATTTTCTATGAAATGATGTTCTTTCTGAAGGTACTTGGCGTAAGTTGATGTTGCTGAGATTTCATAAGATTAATTTTTATTCAATATATAAAGTGACATTAATAATATAAAATTTATAATGTCCGTCATAATGCATTCAAAATGTCTTATCTTCTATATTTCTACATTCATCTAAATGTAAGTAATCATTATTCTTCCCAGCCATATAACGTAATCATTTTCCTATAGACTTGAAGAGAATTTTAAATACTTAAACGATTATCTGTTTTATAGATGTTTTATACGATTTTTATGTTCTTGACTCTCGACGTCAACTTTAAGTAAATACATAAATACAAATAAAATATTTTATCGTCGCTTTATCCCCATTTTTTTCCCTTATATCTTTATGGCCCCAGTGACATCCAAAGAAAGTTTCAACAACTTGATTCCAGTAAATCAATATTTACGAGTCGTGAATGGGAAAACGGTTAAATTGTCGTGTGTATTGGCTACATCCACTTCCTATACACAAACGATACACATATACGAGATCGATTGAAATTATTAATACGCGATTATTCTGAGCGACCACTTTATCTAGAAGCAGTGTTGCTGTTTAATATTCAGCGTACAATTTCACCCCCGCGCCGCGACCCTATTCCCAGTTACCCTATTTTCAGTGGTGTCACCGGGAAAATTCTGCCGTTCCCGCAAATTCCGGCTTTAATGAAAATCCCACGTAACTACGTAAATAGTTTTAGGTTAAATTTGTTTTTTAACATATAGCGGATTCGATACCGGCCTTTTTCGGTTTATCGACTTAATAACGGTTTGCAGTTTTATGCTTTTAATTTGCATCATAAGCACTAGTAAATGGCTCAAGGTAGATTAAATTGCATTAATTTTTGAATAATATAAGCAATGAATAACACTAATAATGATGGTTTTCTTGTTTTCAAATTGAATTAGTTAATAATAATAAGCAATCTTTATTCTTATATAAACATAGACATTCTAAAATATACATAAATACTTAATAAAAGAATAGGCGCCAGATTGAAATGGAAATAAAATATTTCATATAGTAACCTTATTTACATCATTTAAATTACATTTTAGAAACTCATTTAAGTTATATTGCATTATCTCTCACTATTGTACGTACTATTGATTTATATATCTTCAAACAGCGTTCAGTTTTTACGTGTTCTGGTAGTTTATTAAATAATTTAATGCAAGTATAATTAACACTTTTTTCGATAAGTGAATATCGATGTATTAGGTAATTTAAATTATCTTTATGCATCCTGTTGTAATAAACTTTGGATCGTATGTTAGCAGTTTATTATACTCTTGTTTGTAGTACTTATAATTAACCTTGTTCTTTGGATAATAGTTGACTAGAATAGAGTACGAGTCAAGTTGCTATTTACATAATTTTGTTACATTGGATATTTTAATTCTAATTTTTTTGTTAACTTTGTTGTGAGTCTTAATAGAAAGCAGATATTTAAACGTTGAGATAGTATAGTCATAAATATTTCTATTTTGTATTAACGTCTGACGTATGGTATAGATCCGTCCAGGTTTCCCCATTGAAATTAATTTTCATTAAATTCCAGATATTTTGTATGATATAAATCAATAACATGTGCAAAATTAAGGTCTATCTGATCCTTGTCGAAAAACCCAGTCGGCACTATATCACAATTTATTAAATATTCTAAATAATTAGTAATTATATTATCAATGCATAATGATACAACCCGCAATTTCTAAACTTCACACCCCCTCACAATCATTAGTCACCTTAGTATTATCCCTCTATCTTTTCGAACAGCTGTTAACAGCTACACGATCAACAGTTAACTTCTTAAGCTTTCCTATTTCTCTCTCTTCTCTTTTTTGTTTTCTTGCTTGTGGTCACATATATGACACAGGGAGCTACTTGATACACCACTAATGTTTTTTTACATATCCTTCTTCTTTTTCTTCCTTCATTCTTCTAGTTCACCCATGCATCGGTAGCTACTCAGTTGTCCACCGATTTTATTGCATGTTCGATTTTCTTCTTTTTTATTGTTTCTTTTTATACGATCTATTAATATTCTTCATACACTCATATTTTTTGTCCACTTCTCGAATTAAAATCAACACTTAAAAAATATCTGACGCATTCAATGATTTATCCAAAACCTAAGATCACTACATTTTTATTTCAGTTGGTTGAGATGATATAATTTTGCTATATTTCCTACACTCTGAATTACATGTTGTTGATGATAATTTGATTGTTTTTAGTAAATTTACATTTTCAGGAGCCACTCGAAAGTAAGCAGGAGTTGCATTTTATCGTTTAGTATTAAGATTTCTAAAAAAAGTTCGCTGCGACTTTATTCCGTTCTTGAAAGCTTATTTTTTTCAGTTCGTTTCGTTTCATAATGACGTTTAATTTTATTTTATTTGAGAACGACTATTGTGTATTTACAAACAAAACATATGTTCTTTTTACTGGAATAAATAAGTTTAATTAAATCTGTATATATTTCTTACGGTCGGTCCGCATATAGTGGAATGCGCTAAAACTTTTTCGAAGCAACGAGATTATTCGCGAATAATTATTTTCGTTGTAACCGTGGTATACCATAACAATAAAATGCTGTTAGTATACAATAGTAGTTGGAGTAAAGTTAGCAAGTGTGTGCTCGCTTCCAATGCACTAATCGGCGACTAATTCGAATTAGAATTTCACAATATTTATTTGGTTCATATGTTTGAAAGCTGGCCTCTGTAGTTAGTATGCTAAAATTTTCAATTATATCCTAAAACTACAGCCTTATTAGTTTGCTTGAAGTTCTGTATTGATATTTACTGTTGGGAATAAATTATCCATGATTTACACGTCCGTTTGCATGCCGGCCGTTTCATCTACCATTAAAGATGGCATATTAAATGGCCGAGGACTTCTTTATCTAAAGAATGCTGCAGTGTTTCCTTTTCATAAATTCGCGTTTGAAAGAGACTGGAACAACAGCTTTAGTTTTAAAATGAGTAAGCTCGAGTTTGCTATATACCCTAATTTCTAGTTTCTTCCTTAAATAAAATGCTGTATTAAGTTCTCTAGTAAGCTAAAGATAGTAGCAGGTGTTATTCCCAGCCTTGTATATTATCTACATCAGGGTCTTACTAAATGTGGCTCTGGTCACGCTCATTTAATATGCAGGTGTCATTCTGTGCAAAAGAAAAATTATCCACTTAAAGAAAATATTTCAGGAGGTTCTTGATTCCTTTGTGAGTGGGCCGATTAGTAATGTCTGGTGATTATAGCTGATAAAAGTGAGATTTTTAAATTGCTCAAATTAGATGGATAATCCAAAAACATATTTTCGTTAAATAACTGCCCCATATTTATTTTATTTTGGAATCTTGCCCAACCTCGTGCGAATATTTTCTGTGATCACTGCCTAGTACCACGATATATATTCCTGTGAACACTCTTGGTGCTTAGTATTATAGTTTTTCCGAAACATCACCTCTTGGTTTCTTCTCAAAAGCGAAATGTCGAAAACTGTTCAATCGATCCATTGGGTGCTAATCAATTGGGTTGCAGTTGCTAATCAGTGCACCTTTTGCCCCAATCATTCATCCACTCAGTGGTTACTTAGCAGATGAGGAAATCACTAGAACCATCCCTTTATAAGTACAGTTACTAATGTTTTGTTTCTTCTCGGCATCTGACCCTGCCGGTAACATCGAAAACATACCTGTACTTCGTACATGCTTACTAATACATTAATTTAGACTCGACTCTGTGAAACAAATCAAAATCGCAGAGCATATCAAATTCGTTATTCTTTTTTGCTATACCTGTAAGAAAAAAATACGAATTCTGCGTAATAAGAGATTGGATTTCGTCGACTGTACTAAAGCGGCAGACTAGAAAAGCAGCGTTCTTCTCGTTCCTTCTGTTCGTAAAGGCATGAAACATGCAGCCACCTTAAGTCTGAATGTTTCATGCCTTTACGAACAGAAGGAACGAGAAGAACGCTGCTTTTCTAGTCTGCCGCTTTAGTACAGTCGACGAAATTCGAGTGACAAGAAAAATTTCGTCTCTAAAATAATCCATTCTGACTTTTTATTCAATTAGATGGACCTATTAAATAGCTTCAGCTAAAAGTATAAAACCAATAATGCTGAAACTCTTTGGTTATGAATATAGAGCTGCTCTTTCGAACATAAAAAAGCTGCTATGCGTTTGCGCTTATTTCTTTCTGTTTAGAAGCTGGCCTCTGTCGTTGGTATGCTTAAATGTTCAACTTATTAACAAACCCAATTAGTTGCTCCACATTTTGGGAAAGCCATTAATATTTGCGGCTTTGTTTACGTTCTCACATTTCTTCCACCATCAGCTTTTAAGAGTGGCAGATTACTTCGCTTAAGGCTTTTCCATTAGAAGAGACATTAAAGAAGTTTAGTTCGGCGTCTCCAAGGTGCTCGATATGGTCTGGCGTATCTTTAAATTGTTAAAAGTTAACAGTTTGTTTTCTAATAAGCGAAAGGTATTAACAGATATTGCGCAAGATTTCAGTAGTCACACGGAAGCTCGCAGGAGTTGCAACTTTTTGTTTAGTATTAAGTTTTGTAAAACAAACTAATTTTTGCGAGTTAATTCCGTTCTTGGAAGCAACACAAATTAGAATGCTCAAATTAGATGCCCACAACATATTTTTGTTAAAGTTTCCATCTGTTTGCAATCTAACATCTGTAGTATGCTCAAATTTACAAATAGTTCCTAAAACTACTTCCTAATTGATTTGCTTGGAATTCTAGTACAAATTAAGCTTATGGATTTATTGGTCTGTACTGAAGGCCATGGTTATCTATGATTTGCACCTGTTTATCCATGCTGGCCATTTCACCTACCATCGGCTATTAACTTTGACATATTACATGGTCGAGGACTACGTCATTAGAAAGAACACTACAGCATATTTTCTCGACTTGTCCAAGGCGTACGATAGAGTCTGCAACGATAGTTTTATTTTAGAAATGATCTAGTTCGATTCGCATTTGGCACGATTTCTTTCGTTACAGAAAATTCTCTATGAAAGTCAACGTTGTATTCTCTAGGAAACGAAATATGTTAGAAGGTGTTGTGTATGATATTTCACTGATGCCAGCCTTGTACATTATCTACATCAGGGACATACTGAATGCAACTCTGATCATGCTCCTTTAATAAGAAGATAGTATTGCTATTCTGTGTAAAGGAGCCATCGTCCACTTGGAGATAACTGATAAACTGAAAAGTTTCCTTTAAGAATAGGGCCGATTAGTGGCGGCTATTGACTGAAGGTGATGAAAGTGTTATGTTTTAAGAATGCCTCAAGCAGTCTTAGAGAATGTCAAAATATATTTTCGATCAAATTTGTATTCGGAATAATGAAAGTAACAAAAAAAACTCGGTTCAAAACCAATGCTGATGCTGTTAAAGCGAGCGTGCTGCTCTTACATCATAGCTTTGAGCTAGAAACACCACCATCATGTCAATAAAAACTGAACATAAACTTTGTTTAGAACGCGGCAAACCATTCGCTAACCCAGCTAATGTTCAAATATGTTTTAATCTGGTGCAATTAAAAATATTGGCCGGAGATTTAAATTAGTAAAATCCTGCGTCGAATAACATCTTGCCGTCTTGCCGACTTCTTAAATATCCATCCAAAATATCTGATCATGAAACAAGCGTTGTTCGGATCACAATCATGTTATTATGCATTAGGTAATCTAAACTATTTGACAGGAAAGAGAGATTAAGTTTACAAACTGGGCAAATATAAGATGACGGCGGAATCTTTAATAACTCCTATTCTAATAATCAATACAATGACTGACCTTGAAGGAGTTTGTGATGCTTGCAGCTCTTAAAAATTAACGAAGAGGAAATGACTTCTTAAACTGATCTTCTTTAAATGACATTTGAGTCTATTTTTTTAGAAGAGATAAGAAAATCACTGCAGAGCATGCATTATTCTGTTCTTTAATATATAAATATTGTAGGTACTTTGATGTAAAACCAATAGTACTGCTCAAACATATAAATAAGTAAGTTGTATATGCACTTAAAATCTATTCATTTTAAAAAGGGGAGAAATATTATAAAGAAAGTGTAATCATTTCTTTAAACATTCTGGTCGTAGTGATGCAAATTATATATTGAATCCATTATTTATATTTTGACGTACATTGCTGAGAAGCAATTTATTTTACCGTACCTTATTTTGATGCTTCTTGCTGTTGAATAATAATTATGTTAAAATAATAAAATTTAGCAAATTGCCATTCGATTATATTGGACGTCTTTCTTATTTTCTTTAGGTATATTACTGAAAACTTATATTTTATTACAAGGATTACCGTTATACATTTAGTATTTTTTACGTCAATAACATTTAACGATTTAAACCAGAAATATAAATATTTTACCTGAGATCAACTAATAATTTGACATTATATTCCTGCAATGTCTTGCATGCAAATGTTAAAAAAAGATAGTCGGAATGTATTAAGAAAGTAAATGTTGCTATTTATATAAATTTTTTAGTTATGTTTATAAAATCAAAGGTACTGGACTTTTATAGCACTAATGAAAAGTGTTTTTTATGAAATATTTAATTTAGAAGTAATCATACGGTAAATGAAACTAATTTTAACGTTTTATTGTATATTATACAATTTTATTGTATATTATAAAATAAAATAAATAGTTGTATAAAAACGTCAAAATTATTTTCATTTACCCTTTAAAATGAAATACCATGTAGTAACGATCGCTACCATTTTCATTAGAAGTAATAATTAGCGTAAATAAAACTCATTATATAACATATTGTCTTTGGCCTCAAACTGAACTGGTCTAACAATTCATACTTTAAAATTATATATGTTTTAAAAATAAGAACTTTTCAAGAGTTTAAACTTTTTGCTTCAGGCAGCGAATCTCGCGTTTTTTTCGATGTTCTCTATAGGGATCTCGGAAACTATAAGAGATAGAGAAACGGTTAAATGGGGAAAGAAGTGTAGATTTACGAGACGAATAAAATTCCACTTTCAAAGTTTTCAAAAAAGTCAAGGGTAACTAGATATTTTGAAAAAAGTAATAAGTGTCAATTTTTTCAAATCAATATATCTCGGTTATTATAACAGATCGAAAAAAAACTGTAAAGGACAAAGTTTTAGATAATTTTATGTAGATTAAATAGGAAAATTTTTATCGCCATTATTTTCCGAAATATGATGCAAACTTACATTTTTTTAAATGGAAACCATAGTTGGCTATGACCTCATTCAAAAGGTAATTTTTTTCTCTTTAATACAATATAACATACGACATAGTTATTTCTAAAAATAAGTGAGTTATAGTCATTTTAAATTTGATTATAAATAAAAAATGGGTAGCCATGAAAAAGATGAAAGTAAAACAATTGCAGTTGTTTATAATAATAGCAATATTGTAATTATTAGTTCTACAAAGTTAAATAAAAATGAAAAACCAGCATAAGAATAATAATTTTGTAATTATCAAATGGCCTTATGTATGTGGTATAAACCCATTTGTCAAGAGGATAATACTTTCTTACAAAAATATTATGAACAGATGAATCGCGATGGTATTTATTTATTTATTTATTTAATCGCCACAATGAACATAGATGAACGCAAGAGAATCCACGAGAAGTTTCACAGAGAAAACTACAAATTAAATTTAGGTTTAATCCATGGTGTGTTTGGATTAATAATTCTCGGTCCATATATTTCTGAAAGCTCACTAAGTTATTACTTTTCTTCAGAAAACATTTGAACATACGCTCGATTGTTTAAATTTATCATTACAAGCAAGATTAAAATGGTTCCAATATGACGGTGTTCCACCTCATAACATGTTGGCTTTACACATTATTTAAATGATGCTTTTCCTAACTCATAAGTGGGAAGGAATAAACCAATCCCAGGGCCACCTAGATCTCCCGATCTGCGCGTTTTAGAATTGTTTCTGTGGGGTTATGTAAAAAACAAAGTATATGAAAAATTATATCAATCTGTAGAGGATCATAAACTAGCTGTTATTGAAACATTTAATTCAATTTACATGAAAATAGTCAAAAAGCCATAAATTCAATTTTAAAAAGATATAATTTATGTCATAATAGTATTAATAGTGGACTCTTTGGCCATATTTTTTTAATATTCAAATTTCTCTCCCATTGATATATTGATAATAACAGAATTACTTTATGCAGTTGTTTCATTCTGGTTTATCTCTGTAAAACTAATAATTACAATATTGCTAATATTATAAACAACTGCAATTGTTTTACTTTCATCTTTTTCATGGCTACCCATTTTTTATTAATAATAAAATTTAAAATGACTATAACTCACTTATTTTTTAGAAATAACTATGTCATATGCCACATTGGATTAAAGAGAAAAAAATTACCTTTTGAATGAGGTCACAGCCAACTATGGTTCCATTTAAAAAAATGTAAGTTTGCGTCATATCTCGAAAAATAATGGGGATAAAATTTTTCTGATTATTTTTTATTAATCTGCATAAAATTATCTAAAACTTTGTCGTCTACAGTTTTTTTCTATCTGGTATAATAACCGAGATATATTGATTTGAAAAAATTGACACTTTTTACTTTTTTCAAAATATCTAGTTACCCTTGACTTTTTTGAAAACTTTGAAAGTGGAATTTTATTCGTCTCGTAAATCTACACTTCTTTCCCCATTTAACCGTTTCTCTATCTCTTATAGTTTCCGAGATCCCCATAGAGAACATCGAAAAAAACTCAGCCTGTAGATCCGCGTTCTTTAGTTTAGTTTAGTTTAGTTTATTTACTTTAAAAGTCCTACAAAAAAAAATATACAAAATAAGATGATAAGATACATTTACAATAACTTGAATTTAGATCGTAGTCCTCATGTACGACTTGGGGGACTTGAGGAGGTGGTTAAATTTTTTGCAAATAATAATCGGGCAGAGTGGTGAGAATGTAATGGACGGATGTTTTCAAGTCTATACATCTTCTTGTACTTTTCCTTTTTCTTTTTCGTCTTCGGTGGTAGAAGATTTTCGGGTGGTAAGCTCTAAAGTCTGGAGAAGTTGTATCGTTCTTCCTCGTCACCTGTGAAATCCGGTGCGATTAAAACATGCTACTGAATAAGTACAAATTTTAGTTGCAGGCTGTTGTGAACGATAAATTAATAAAACCCGCGGGTTCGGTTATATCCCATTCTAAATGTGCCGCTAATTGATAGGTCTCTACATAATTTGGTCATGGAAACGATCCAGTTTTCTGGGGTTTTGATGGGTTCTGGTATGTTTAAATAAGGGAAGGGCTTCTTATACGACTTATACCTGTAGTGTTCTCCTTCTGGTTCTGACAGACGCATGGAGTAATAAATCTTAAGTGGATAATAACCTAACAGAGACTCATCATCCGTAGTTTACGATAACTTGCGGCTCATTTCAGAAAGCGACAATCATTTAAAATTGCGCACTAAATGTGATGAGTTTAATAATTTGGGTTGGTGTGCCAATATGTATTATAGTTTAGGTCTTTATGGCCGATTCTATACATGTAAGAAACCAAAATACGAAATCTGCTTATTATTAAGAGGTAGCCACCTAGGTCTATAACGTTCTTAGGGTCACTCAAGAAAGGTAACATCAGCAACTAAACGTTACACGCCTTTACTAACATCGAGAAGGAGCTGTTCTGATTCACAGTAGTTAATTTTAAATTTAAATCCTAGTGATAAGAAAAATTTCATCTCTAAAGTCATGCATCCTGTAAGATGAATATTTGATTCAGTTCGATGGACCTATTAAACTTAAGTTATAAAGACATTAAATATGACATTATTAATGCCGAAAGCTGCTCTCTGAAATTAAAAAAGACTGCTGTGAGTTTGTTCTATTTTTCTAATATCTGGAAAATGGATTCTGTCATTAGTATGCCTAAATCTCCAACTTATAAAAAAACCTGTAGCCTAATTAGTTTCTAAGGATTTTGGGAAAGCTTCTATGCCCATGCATTTATCGATTTTCACTGAAGACGGTTAATATTACAAATCTGTTATTCGTTCAAGGCTTCTCCATTAGAAGGGACAGTGCAGATGTTTTGTTCGGAGTCTCCAAGACGCTTTATAGAGTCTGGAACTGCAGCCTTTAAATTGATTCTGATTTTGAACGATTTTCTTCACACCCAGACTAGTATAATATGTCTACTAGGAACATATTGAACGTGTTGGATGCTTGAAGCCATAACTTTGTGATACATCTTGAATCAGGAGCTTTACCAAATGATAAATAAAACTTATTTTGTTAATATCACACACGGAATAATAATTGGAGCCTCCGTGTGTGATATTAACAAAGTAAGTTTTATTTATCATTTGATAAAGTTCCCGATATTGAACGTGGCCTATTTTGATCATTTAATACGTAGACCATACTGCTATTATATAAAAAGGGGCAACTACCATCCACCTAAATAAAACTTTTTAGAAGGCTCTCTTTTTCCTCCAGGAGTGCGCCGAATGTGGCGCCTATTGACTAAAACTAATAAAAATTTTATTATGTACTTCAGCAAACCAAGAGAGAGTGAGTTATCGACTCTCCTGAATTTACATTCGAAGAGTTTCTCATCCCCTTTAAAGTTGAAGTTAAATACCTAGGAATTTTAACTCAGAGTATTGGCCACGCCATTAATAAGACTAAAGCTTTGCTGACAAATTTAAGGTAGCTTACAAGACGAAGGTTAATTTCTATAAAATTTCTTAGCAATGCAGCTCATGTGTAGGCCACCTATGATTTTTAAATTAAAACGTCAACAGGTCGTAGTTTTAAGATTGGTCACATTCACGGCCAATATGGCGTTTCTTTCACCAACAGGTGTTGAAACTGAGTGTCTAGACTTTAGTCACCGACGTATACGAGTCAAGTTTGAAGGATTATAGATTTTAATGGAGTCCCTTATTACGTGAATATAGAATTGTAAAATTATTCGTATCTATGCAATTCCTGCCCACTGATTGTTGTTTAATATTGATTTTGTGTGTTCTTCAAGTCTCGTATGATACGATCTTCCTGTTTTTTATAAGATAGTTTGTAAGTCACGTGTCAACGTAGCGATATGTAGACCCTTCTTTCATTTAATTAAACGGAAACTGAGCTGAAATTTTTCAGATGTAGTGCAGATAATTGTTAATCCTATAAGATATACAAAATTTAACAAAAACCTGTTTCTTTTACTTTATAGAATAATTTAATAATAGTAATAATTCAGTAGAATTGTTGTTGTGAAAAAAATAAATGTAATAATTATATAATACATTGCGACTGCAAGTAATTCTTTTACAGTCCTACAAAACTGTCTTTATGTTTAATAGTTTATCTGATGCTTGATTACGTTATCATATTTTCTGTATGCTTATATTACGTACACTATATTATTATTATTGTGTCAGAACTACTACGCAGACATGTCTAATGAATATTATTAGCATAACAATGTGAACTTCAACATCGCGTTGCAAAATTATGCAACTAGTAGGAAGTAGCAATAAATAAAGTTTCTTATCTCACACATACATTTAAAATTGAATAAATTTAAATGAATAATCCATTAGTATACCATAATCCTTATCTTGTTTAACTGCTGTGATATCCATAATTTCAAAGATTTACCGGTGTATTTTTCGATTTACACAGAAATGCCCTTATAAATCCTTCCTATTTACAAACAAGCGGTGTGTACGTGCGGGTAACCTACGTACTAACAGCGGCATTTGTTAAAGCGCACACCCGCCATCGTAACAATGGTAAAGTGCGCGATAAAGGCACGTCAGCAAGAAACTTTATCATTCACCGTCCTCCCGCAAAACTTTCAACCGCCTTAAAAATCCTTCCAGGGAAATAAATATTTCTCCGAGCGCCCTTAGCGATTTTACAAATAACAGATCTAACACAATTTCTCTTTTATACTGGCGCCCTTGAGTTGCCGTCAGAGGAATTAGCGGCGGCGGTATTTTTCTCAAAGTGGCGATTATTTTTAATGGCATTAGAAAAGTTGAGATGTACTATTTTAATTTCGTTTTACCCTCTTAATTTTAACAAGTTTATTTTTTATTTTTTATTGCATTAATATATTATTTACTTTTTATACACATATTTTCTTAAAGAATTGCATATTCCCACATAATATAGAATCACTTCTAGAGACATAAAAAATAGACACAATTTTAGTATATACTGGAGTAAAACATTACATTTCGATTTTATAGAAGAGGCTCAAATTATTTGTAGCACTCCACAGAGCACACAGATTTCTTAGAACATCCCTAAAGTTAAAATGTATTATTAAGTACCACATCTTCTTTTGCTAATACACCTCCTTATGACATTGCGTGAAATATTTGATTACACCAAATAGTGCCAAATATTGAATCAGTGGCATCATAAGAGTTAATAAACGATTTATACTCAGAATTGACTGAATAAAGCTTTACATATAAACATAAATTCAGAAAATATGGGCAGCTCTTTCTACGACCTCAAAAAAAGAAACAGGAGTTGCCACTTATATATTTTATGATTTACTTTCCATACAGAAACGGTTCCAAATAATAGAACAGATTAACTTCTAGAAAAGATCTCTGAGCTTTTGGGTCTTCTAAACGAGAAAATCGAAATGGCAACCTAGACAAATTCACTCTATCACATCATAGCAGTTCACCCTATGTAGAGATGGTGGTATTCTGTTACGTAACGCTATCGAAATTTATTGTCACTGACAATAATCCTTTATAACTGATTGATGTAAAAGATGATTCTTCATGCTAACACTATTCCGTCATCAACGCTTATTTTATTTCAAGGGGAATGCTTACGCTTTTAATTATCCGAATGATATATTCGGATAATTAAAAGCATCGTTTTAGCGTTTAATAATTTTGTTACAAAGCTACTTCTCCATTATATGATTTCATCATACTCTTTGTTTCTTTGCCTCTTACTAAAATTATTAAATCAACCTGTGGCAAATACTAATTAAACTTCGAGTATTTAACTTAAAAATAATCAAAGATAACATGCATACCAGCTGCACTTATTTACACCAAATTATTCCAGAGAGAATTCAAGTGTATCCAAATAAGACTTAAGTAATTCAATAAAGACCAACCTCTCAAAACAAAAAGGAAACACTACATTTTATGTAGGTGTGTTATCTGTAAGAGGTAACTTTCAGAGAAAATTATACATTGGTGTGACCCTTAGAACAAAATAATAAGTTTTATGTAAAGCAATTACAAATATTAAATTTTATTTACTTCTTGTTCTGCACTAATCTTTACTCTGTGTAAACAATTCTTATTCAGGAGGAAGAAGAAAAAGCACTCTTTGTTGAGTATGGAACCCGACTCTTGACAAATTCTAAAAAAAGCTAATCTAAACTAAACTTGAAGCCTTTTCTTTCGTATAGAATATCACCAACTTTGCAGGCTATATCAAGAAATACTTTGCTACTATTAGAATTAATCATTAGACCCTTATTTGGCTAATAAGTTCGGAATCGCCAACTAGGTCTCAATACTTAGAACCTTACCAATATCTAAGGTAGTCACAACTATGCAGACCGTGGAAAATACAGAAACAACCAACCATAGCGTATGTCGAAATCCAGATGAGTACACCCTTCAACGGAATAAAAGGAGTTTAAGAGATGGATAATTACCTGCACTTAATAATTTTAAGCTTGGAATGTCGAGTGAAAAACGAGAATATTTTCTTCTAGATTCTTCTTCACATGTTTAACATCTTCAGAAGATACACTTTCGGCTATTGTAAGCATATCACGACCCATCTGAAGCAAATTGTACCTGCTATTCTTGTCTAAAAGAAGAATAAAGAATATCATATTCCTGTATTTAAGTCAATTCCTATCAAAATCTGAAAACAAGTACTCCACATCTAAAGTCTTTACTTTAAAATTAGCTGTTTTAAAATTTCGAGGTTTTATCGAAAGATGTTCTTTTACCATTAGCTTCTAAATTGTCAAGAAGCTACCAATCGCTAACCTGTCGATTCCAATCATGGGCTCCAGTCTTATTACCTAACTATCGAGTATATCTCAGATTTATATAACTATCCAAATCCAGGGAAGAGGGGAAAACTTGCATTCAGTTATTCAAAGTTTAGAAGATCTAATCAAAAAACTTATTACTTGAGCAAACAGAACTACGAATTATTTTAGTGGGTATTACATTACTACAAACTCCGCTGGAAATATAAAGATAGTTTACAAATAAAATATTTAAACTATTTCAATTAAACAATTAAACAAGTACGTTCACTTGGTCATACATTTATTAACTACTCTATACTCTCAGTTTTTTATATTCCCCCAAAAACAAATTTATACAAATACTAAATATATGCTACTCGCACAGAATACACTTACATTCCTACAATGCATAATTATCTACATAGATGGCACAGCTAGAATACATAGATATTTGGTTAATCATTCCAATGACGCCATTTATTTTTTAAAAATGCTTTTTTTCAATGATGTGTAATCTAAAATTTTGTGGAAAAAGATTTTCTTAATAGAATTCTCAAATTGAAAAATTTTAATTTGGTTATTTTCATCGAGAAAATGTTTATAATTTGACATAACAAGTTTACTGAAAAAGTTTTTAGATTGAAAAATATAAACTTGTTTAAATACAAATAAAAACCAGAATTTAGTAAAGAAAAGTATGTAAGTATTATTGTAAAAAAATATGATTTGTTTTTCTACATAGTTTCCGCTTTTTTGTACGAATTTTTCCCAGCAAAGCGAATGTTTTTAGATGTCATTACCGAAGAATGTAGTCGGTCATGTCTTCAGCCAATTGCTCACAAACGATTCCACATCTTGTTCACTGTGAAAACGGCGTCCTTTCAATTCGTCTTTGAGTAGATAAAATATATGAAAGTCACACGGAGGAAAGTTCGGGCTATAGGGCGTAAGTTCGAATTTTTCTGTTGCCAAATCGAAAAGCCAGTTTTGCTTTATCAAGAAGTTTACAATAATGTACAGCATTGACTATGTATCGCTTATAAAAGAAATCAAGAAATCTATTCGAAAAATCAGTTGCAAGAATTTTACCCGCAGACAGACGTGGTTTGGGTTTTCGAGGTGGAGTTTCTCCAGGGTGTCTCCACTCCATGTTTGCTTGTTTAGATTCTGGGGTGTAATAATGCACCTACGTCTTATCACAAGTGAAAATGTGACTTAAAAAATTATCGCCTCTTGCTTATTATTGCGCCAAACGCCTTCCACGCAGTAAGACGGTTTTCTTTGTGAACTTCCGTCAATAGGTGTGGAACCTAATTTGCTTACAATTTTCGGTAATCCAACTCATTGGAAATGAATTATTGAACACTCCCGTACGATATTCCTACCTCTGCAGCAATTTTATATACTGCAAGTCGTGTTTCGAATCTTCGCTCTAGCATGCTTGTTGCGATCAGCGTACATGACTCACATTTTCACCGTTGTACTCCCTTATAAAATTATGCCATTCGTAGAACTGAGTTTTCAGATGCGTATTATCAACGAACTGTGCAATCAGTCGGTAAAAAATTAGGAAAGTTTTATGCCTTTCCTCGTCATATTTTTAATGATGATGCGTTGGTCACAGACGTATACTCATACATGGTGCTACTGGGAACAATAAGCATTAGTGGACGAAGTCGACGCCTTCGCTCTCCTTCACAATCAACACATACAGTGGTATATTATTATATTATTATTATACCACACATAACATTTTACTTAGTGTGCGATAAATAAAAAAATTGCGGTTTATATTTGATCCGCCCTCGTAGAATTGTTTTTTCACGCTTTTCAGAAGCAATTTATTGTAAGAGTTGTGTTAATTTTTGTCTGTAGATGTTGTAAATCTGTATTTGTCCATCGTATCACTCCAAATGAGTATATAAGAGCTGTGGGATAACGTAGGTGTTCATTGCTTTAACATACATTTAGCTGTAAGTTTGGTTCTCAGAAAGCGATACGTGTACGTTTAAGCTTTTGTTTTATTTCTTTATGTGTAATACCTCTTGTCTGTTCGAATCCCAGATATTTGTATGTCTCTACGTCATCTAACGCCTTAATCTCGCTGCCCTCGCAAACACTGCAATTATGAGTGGTTAATTTTCCTCGTATGATGGCCTGAGTGCGACATTTGCTTAGTCCAAACTCCATGTGTATGTCTTGTGAATAGGTATGTGTAATGTCCTATAAGCTATGTAACTGTGTAGATTTTTATGTCATCCATAAATATTAAGTGTGTGTTGTTCAATATATGTGATAAGGGATTTAGTGCCAGGTAAAACCATAGTGGACTTAAAGAGTCTGCCTAGAATATACTTCTCCGTATGTGTATTTGTTACGTTGTAATATTATGATTATTTATCTTTAGATTAAGCCTGGTGTTCCATATAGACATTTCGTGCTGTAGAAATGACACAATCGTTGGCTGTATTTTATACAGTGTCAGAACGAGTATTAGCCAATTGTGAGGCACCGAATCAAGCGCTTTTTTATAGTCAATAAATGCTGCATACATGTTTCTGGTCTTATGAGGAGCCTTTTCCATGCATACAGCATCTATCAATAGCTGTTCCTTGCAGCCTTGTGCTCGTCTGCGGCAGTCCTTTTGCTTTTTGGCAATAATATTGTACTTCTCGCAGTGCCTGTATATTTTATCAGTAATAAGGCGTGTAAATATTTTATAGATTGTAGGCAAGCACGTTATTTGGTCTGTATTTTGATGGATCCTGTGTGTCTGATGCTTTTGGAATGATAAACGTTATTCCTTTATTTTTTATAAATAATTATCAAGTTTTAATTTCTCGAGATTTTTCAGTCGCTTGTATCTGTTTGTCGATTATTTTTACAAATATCTTTTAAGTTCAATTGATTTCTATAGTGTTTGTTAACTTATTTTAGCGCATTTTTACAATTTCTGATATTTTGTAAAGTGATATTTTATTATATTAGGGTATATAATAACTTTATAAAATTATGTTTGATTTGTTTCATTCGGCAAGCTTGTATCAACTGTCAATTTTGAATTGTAGTAATTACAATTGTTTTCTGTTGAGACATTCAATTATTTTCAGGCTTTGTCAATTTTAACTGTTTTCTCGTTACGTAGCCTTGTTATTCCTGCTAACATATTTAGGTAAATGTAAACATAAAACAATATAAAAGTTTTGGCCGCAGGAATCACAGAAGGAATTCGCTGGTTTCTTCTGGATTCATTTTTGATTTACTAATTTAGCACAAGGGCGTTTCCAGCCAACTGGCTTAGGGGGGGGTAATTTTAAAAAGAGAAAAGACTTAAATATTTTTATTATTCCATAAATACAATGCAATCAACATCATAAAATATAATTTATATAAAAACAACTATTACATAATAATAAAATATAATTCTATTATTTTTAAATTAATACAAAATAATATCACACCAGAAATAAATATAGAACATATAATAACATAATAAAATATTCTATAAAATTTGTACATATTTGTCTAACCAATATTATTAAAAACACGATTTTAAAGTAACATCTAAATCTTCGCCAGTTTGTTGTCAATAAAACACTAGGTATTATTGTGTTAAAATTGAACAAATTCATCGTGTTTTTAATAAATCTGTATTGCGGATCTGCAATAATATTATTCAGGAGCGGTAAATATATATTACTTCGATAATAATCCTCTGTTCAGTTCAGTGGAACCTAAAACAGCGAACCATGTACATGCAAAATTCCATTAAAAAGTAAATAAGTAGTGTTAAAATATATAAAGCTAAAAAGAAGTAGGCAATAAAGAAATAAATTAGTACAAAAAGAGAAAGAGATATCGACAGCTCTGAATATGGATTCCAAGGTTTCCAAATGCAAATAAAAAGCATGTTCAAAGACTTGATGAGAGAAATGGCAAAAAACACAGAAGATCTAAAAGAAGAGATCAGAAAACTAAAAACAAAGTGGAAAATGGTGATGTGGCCATCATAGTACTTTCCCTATATTTTACTCAAAAACTATGAGGTTTATGCAAAAATTACTTGTTATATAAATTTCATGTTATTCCAATTTATTAGCAATTGGCAAAAAAAGGCCAAAAAATATGTTTAAATAAAACTTCAGTTCAGTTTTTCATTCCCTTTAAGTTTTGTTTCAACTTTTTTTTTAAATTTTTCATATTTAGAAAAATATCACCAAAAAAACAGAAAAACGCCTCGAGTATACATCCACTTCCGGTCTATGAATGTTCACCAAAAGCTTTTCGGTTCCAGTTTATAACGATAAAACCTTAAGTTTAAAATTTCATCTTAATAAGATCATTCATTTTTGAGATACAGCGCAAACCGACAGACACACACACCCACAGACAGACTCACACACAGACACACCCACACGCAGACACAATTTTTTTTCGGAAATCAATGGAGTGGACTCAGGGGACCTCAAAACGGATATTTCCGCGAAAAAAATTTAAAAAAATCATGAAAACGATACTTCTCCTATTTATACTATATAGGGAAAGTAAAAAGTAAGAACAGCAAATGAATAAAAAATAATATCATAATAACAGGCTTAGCAGGAGAGGTAAACCAAGAACAGAATGAAGTCGAGAATTTCACATTAAAGAGTGAAAAACAAATCCATAATACGAGTCGAAGTTGGGACATGGGAAACAAAACAACAAATAATTAGTTAAAAGAATCTAAGAGGGTCCAAGATATACATAAATAATGAAGAAAAATTCGTACAAAAAATAGAGAAATAGCAAGAGAAGAAAAAGCAAAAGAAAAGAGATTAAGAATAGGATACCAAAAGATAACAATTAACAGAGAGGAGTACGAATAACAAAGCAACTAATAAAAAAGCAAATAAAAAACAAGACATCACAGCGAGAAAATGGCACAAGAAAAAAACAAGGAAAGAACAAGATTACAAAAGATATAAAATAGCAAATAAAATAGTGGAACACAAAATCAAGATAGCAAAAAAGTAATTTTGGGAGTAGTTCGGTAAGAAACTGAAAGAAACGTTCACAGAAAACCAAAAGAAGTTTTACAGCACAATTAAACAAATGAGGAATAAAAAGACACTAAGCCAACCAAGTATAAAAGACAAAATCGGAAATATAATAACAAGAGAAACAAAGATATTAGAAAGGTGGAAAGAATACTTTAACAAAAGAACCGAAACAGACCATAATGGAGATGAAGAAGGTGAAACAAATGGAGGAAACAACGAAATAACAATCGAAGAACTGGAGGCAGAAATCAAGAGAATAAAAGTTGGAAAATCTCCAGGTATGGATGACATCATCAATAATAAGAATAAAAAATAGCAAACAAAGAGCCGAGAACACAAAAATAGGGTTTATTATTATTTATATTATGTTTGCCGACCACGTAACACTAATAGCCTATTCCGAAGAAAAACCTGGAAATTTTCAAACAGGAGCTGAAAAAGATATAAACAAAACCAAAACTATGATATCATGAAAAGGGAGCAATCACAAAATAGAGTTCAACGGAAAACAGATAGAGGAGGTTGAGCAGTTCAAATACCTGGGATCAACAATAGAGGAAACAGGGAAGATCGATTCAAAAAAAGATTAGAGAAAAGAGAGATTACAAAAACAATAAAAAGAGAAGAATATAAAAGAATTGTGAGATATTCACTGCTATATAGTAGTGAATCATGAGTAACCATAGAGAGTAAAAACAGCAAAACCAATGCAATGGAAATGTGAAACCTAAGAAAGATAGAGGGAATTACAAGAAGAGACAAAGTACGAAATATAGAAGTAAGAAAACATCTCAATAGCTCAATATTGAACCTATATAATATTACTGGTTTTATTAAAAGAGAAATAATTAGGATGGTTAGATTAAAAATGAATCACGAAGACCAAGGAAGGGTTAGAACGAGCAAGTACATCAAGGAGCGGAAATAAGAGGATTAGAATGGAAAGAATTAAGAAAAATGGCACAAAGTAGGCAACATTGGTAAAGAAGTGTAAAAGAAAATAACTGAGACATATTGTAGAGAATAAGTCTGACACACGTAATGGATAAAAGGGGAAAAGATAAATAAAAAGAATCCTCTATAATAGGTGATCCACGTTTGGTCTATTTCTCTGGTATTTGGTAATTCGAGGTTTCGTCATTTCAATTTGTAATTCGTTTAAAATATTGACTGCATCATTATAAATAAATTGGATAAAGATAATGGATAAAGATAAATTTATTAGCCTAAGATTTATCCATTAACTTAAATTGGACAAGGTTGACTGCAATATAGATACAGCACCCTTCAATTCTTCCATCATAATGGAACATCCATCTATTCCAATTGAAGTATAGGCTCATGAGTAACATTATTATAATTATCATATTTCAAGAGACATTTCTGAAATATGTTTAACTGATTTCCAAATGATTTTTTTAAAGTTATGTCATCAGCTGCAATTCGAAACGTAGAATTTCCCAAAAATTGCCCTCGTTTGTAATAGATTCTATATTTAAGAGAGAACCAGCATCACGATGATATCGTAAGGTTTTCCTCCAAAAAATATACTTTTGATTATTAGTTTTAATCTATTTCTCTTTTCTTCAGTTTGTCCAAATTTAATTTATTTCTTACACATCGTGATGGGGTATTGAATGATTTTATAAAATGTTTCGCATGAACAATTGAATTTTTATGGTACTTATTATATTTTTATGACTTATCGAAACATCATCTTTACCTGATAATTTGGAATATTGAGATACTGGCTAAGATACTAATTTTTGCAATGGTACTTGTTAGTGCAACCCACCAAATTTTGTAAAAAAGAAGCAATATTTGCAAAAGATTCCGTTTAAATGCTTAGAAAACATTAAATTGTCTAAAATGTTTTTCAGACAAGTAATATTTAACATCATTTTCCCCTTTTTTATGTACAGAATAGGTTTCCATTTACAATTTACATTACTAAATTTAACTATATAAATGTAAATTTGAAAGTGATTAGATTACATATTGTACAAAAATACTGTATGTATAATTGATTTAATTATAATAAATTGGTAATTAGTCAGTAACTATTAAAAATTTAGGATTTATATGCGACGTGCAAACATTTTCGGTTTATAACTTTTATATTTAAACCAAGACAAGAAATATTATAAGTTGAACTAAGAAATGTGATTCGCGCTCTCTTAATGTAAAACAATGTAACAATTAACGATACCAAAGAGGCGAACAGTATCAATATATGTCGAGTATTATTAGAAAAGGGAACCCTCTGTGCAAAGGAAGGAACTCATCACTTCTCCAACAGTGCTTGCGTTAACTTTAATTTGTGTACATTGCCTGCCTGTTTTGAAAAAATGCACCGTCATAGATCGCTGACTAGATTCACCAACACTTAACTTGTTTGTTTGAAATATTAGTAATTTTTAAGAATAAAAAAAAATAAACGAACGAATAATTCTTAGGGGGGGTAATTACCCAATTACCCCCTCCTGGAACCGCCACTGATTTAGCATGCTATATTTTGTCCATTTTGTAAAGGAAATTCTAGACATTAAATTATATGTGTCATCATGAGCTGTAAAAAACCAAATAATTATTTATTAAAAGCTTATAAATTCTGTTAATATTTATTTATTTTTGACCGACCTATCACAATACTAGTTATTCAGATGAAATATTTCTAAATAATGTTTAATTTTATAATCACGCGATTATAAAATTACAATGAGAGTTTTTTGATGTCTAAAAAATAGCTTAAATTTTAAATTTCTCTAACGTTTATAATTATTGCTGCAATGTTTACCTATTTATAGTTTTTTTTTGTTGTAAATAATATTACTCATTTAACTAATGAGTGTTCATACTAAGGGAAATATCTATTTTCTAATATTACTAAATTAACTTTTAATCGTGGAAACGATGTTAAATATTTTTTTTTTCTAAATGCACATTTTGTGAATTTCAATAAAACTAATTGGCTATCCTCTGTAACAAACTGACATGAAGAATAGCTGCAAATGTCCCGTATTTTCGTTTTTATTGTCCAATTACTTTATATGTTCTCACTAGAGAACGATGAATTCTCCTTCATCCCCGTAACGCCATTAACTTGCAAGGCGTCGAGTAGGCCTAACGGCCCTATCATAAATTTTCATTCTAATAAGAGCAGAAATTGCAAATTATGAAAACTTTAAAAATTACGAGTATATTCTATTTGTTGTAAATTTATCGACTACGCAATCGAATATTTCATTCATTAAATCGCCTAGTTGAAAATACACTCGTGTCAAATCGGCGTGTTTTATACCCTTATTTGTGCGTAATAATTACTTGATCAGATAAAGCTCAAACAGACATAAACCAAATCTGTATGTGGAAAGGCGATAAATTTTAATAAATTGCCTACGGAATGGCGCATTAATGATGATTTAACGTGAGTGAAGCTGCAGCCAATTAATTAATCGCGACACTTTTATGCTCAAACAAAAGAATTGAATTTATGCTTTTTGTTGATTACAACGAAATAAATAATTTTTACAAGCTGAAAATTATTACATAGTTCTTGACATCTTAACAAAATACATGTTTTTTTTACGAAATTGATAAAATGAGCAATTAATCTTCCGGCTAGGAATACGAAACAATATCGATATGTAAATGTGATGCTAGGAAAATAAAATTTATATCGTTTCCAACCTATAAAAATACAGAAAAGGGAATAAATCAGACTGTGTTCTAATTTACGAAATATATTTCTTAGTTGTATAAGACGAAAACATAACAACAACGGAAATAAATGAAAATAATAAATAAATATATAATCAGACAACCTTCTGCTGATATTACAAAAAAATTAATAACAAAGTAGCCTTAGTAAGACTCATTGTTGTAGATTCACGAAATGTTCTCGTATTTTTAAATTATTATACAAATAATTTATTTATTTTTATTGAATGTAATATTTAATTAATTAATGATAGAAAAGTCAATTCTATTAATATAAGTTATTGCAGATATTTATGATACGATTTTATAGTTTATAACATATATAGTTCAATAACCTTTACTTTAATTCTGATTCCGGATGGTAGTTTAAAAGCATACTCGGAGTTATTTACTAGGTATACGTTTTATTTTTCATAGAAACACGTATACACAACTTCAAACGGGTTTATACTTATATATTTATTATTTATGAAATATTTGAGTGTACTTTTTTATATATCAAAGTAACTGAAATGCAACGGAAACATATAAGGCGAGTTCTATGTGCGAGCAACAAAGTAGCTTTTATATCGGTTCGTTTATTGATAGAATGCACACCACTTTAGCTCTATACTTAATGAAACATATATTATTAAAATAAAACATAACATAATATAGGATAAAATTTTAAAGCAAATAGAAATGTACGATGAATATTCAATTATAAATTTGAATACATGTGTTTACACATGAAATATAAGTGTAATAATTATAAAGAAGTTTCTATTAGAATCAATTTAGTTAATTAGCAAATATATCGTGATAAATTTAAACAACATAACTTTATTTTACTTTTTTTATTGTGAAAATACAAATTATTAGATAATTTTCTATAACGGACTGAAGGATTTTGCTTTGAGTTTCAAGATGTTCTACAAACTTAACGCCTCCATAACCAATTATTATCTTATTTTAAAGGAGAGAAATTTGAATCAAAATCGCTCCTATATTTTTATTAAATTCTGGATTTAAATGTAAATTTGATCGTTGAAAATAAAACGCTCTATTTAGATCTCATTTTTTTCTTTTACGCATCCTTCCATCTAACTAATAATTTGTTGCTGAATTTCAATCAACTACAGCCACTTGTGAACGTTAGGATGAGTAATACTCTATTTTTTTTTATTTCCAAGTATTAAGAATACTTGCTGATTTATCTGCTCCTAAGTTCTGCACCTTATACAGAAGTTAGAGTGTAACAAAATATATGCCGTATCTGGCTAGTTTATGACTTTTTCTATAAAGTTATCATGAAAATGATCATCAAAGCCAAAAAATGCTATGTAATAACTATAAGATATACGAATTATACGTGTTTTAGTTATGTGGTTCAAAAAAATGTTACATTGGATAAATAATATTAATAATAATAATTAATTAATTCAAAATAATAAAACAATTAACTTTGTTGGTATCACTTTTTATTTACACTTGTAACTATAGTTTCGACAACTTCAGCTTGTCATTATCAAACAATAGTATTAACGACCAGGCAGATCTTATATCCTCCCCCCTGTTTAATGTTTTAAAAACGGTATAAATTTGTATGTTAAATGTAATTTAAAATACTATTGTTTGATAATGACAAGCTGAAGTTGTCGAAACTATAGTTACAAGTGTAAATAAAAAGTGATACCAACAAAGTTAATTGTTTTATTATTTTGAATTTATCAAAATGTATCACGAAGTGAAAGCCTCCACAATTACTTATTTAATTAATTAATTGTATACATATTTTTTTAAGAAAGAAGTTCGAAGATGAATAAATAAATAAATAAATAAATAAATATTGATATCTAATTTTACTCTAATAAAAGAAGTAATTGTCATAACTGGCAATTTTTAAATTGTATTAATAATTTCAATCACAATAAAGAAAAATTCGAAAAAAGGTGTCATGGGGTACTGACAACCAAAAGCGTGGTTCCATATAGGCAGACCAAACCCGAAGCAACCGTTAAACAAATTACAGATTTCCTGAGTATGAGATTATGGTCTTGACAATTTATCGTAGATAAAACTTGAAATTAATAATTCTACCACATAATTTTTTAAACTTAATGCCGATTTTGATCTTCTGAAAAAAGTTGTTGGTCATCTGGCATAGCTGAAAGACGATTCGTTTTATTCGAAAACGTCGAATTCATACTAGAGCGATCACGTCAACATGATACACAAAAACATTCAAAAAAAAGAAATAATATTTTTGGAACTTTGAAGACAAATTCCGGCTTAATCGTAAAATTTTGAATTGTTGGGTTTAATCGCCACATTTTCCGAACGCTATCAGAACATCTTGGATATCATATGTTTAACAGAACATTAGTTTATTTCTGAAGAATTAAATTAATTATCCTTTCATAACTACACCATCGCATCTGTTCTGTAGAAATAGTTCTGTAGAATAGAAGGATCAATAATGTCGTCACTCCAGGACTTACCTTTCAAAGAAATAGAGCTTGTAGTGAACCTATTTCGATTAAAATCCGATATGAACTAGATGCTGCTGAAATACCATCTATGCAAGTAAGGGTATTCTGTGTGTATGGATTTCTAAATTCGGACATTACAGATTTTTTTTTACGTTATCTCAAAAGCTACTACACTATTAAAATATTAATGGTAGTATATTAAACAAATAACGAGCCCAATAACCGAGCTTGGTCGATATAATTTATATAATTTATTATATAATACTGACTGGAGTTTTATTCAGGATTTATTCTGGATAATAATTATGTCAATAATAAATTTAGCAATTTTATAGAAAAGTATATTTTGCTATATTTCTCTGAAAAGTCAGTCTAAAAGCCATCTAGGGCTAACTGATTTAATAATGACCTTAGACAAATTCGCGAGGTCTTGAGTTTGTTAAGGGAAGCTTGTAGTAAAAACCCTTATTTGAAGGTAAGTTACAAAACTTTGAAGAAACGCAAGACTTCTACTAATTCTGTTTATATACAAAATTCGAATGATCCAATCAAAACCATGTGGTTTTTAAATAAACCAGTAAATAATACAAACTGTGATAAAATCTGTGATATGAATGCTGATTAATTTAATGCTCATTTTATAAATGTAACCGAAAATAACAATATTTTATTAAAAATTATATATCATCTAGATCGAATTTTTAAATTTCAGGAAGTTGGCCCTAATACCATACGGTCAACAATACATAATATTAAGAACTTCAATGCTTATGATACTTATGATATGAACTTAAGTATATTGGAAGAAATAATAAATATTATTATTTACCCTTTAAACAAACTCATAAACTGCTATATTTGGCAGAATATTTTCCCTCGCTGCTTGAAAATAGCTTTTGTCTTTAATTAATTTTTTGGAAAGACTGTTATTCCAGTAATTATTTGAATTTCTGATATAACAAAATGTACTATCAAACCGACAATAGAGTTTCCGGGGATTGTGGTGGACCAACATCGCATTTGTAGTCCTTGCGTAAAAGATATATGAGGGTTATGAAACGGGTGCTTGCTCTGAATCGACCTTTTTGAACTTAACCAAGGCCTTTGATTGCGTCTCCTATGAGGTCCTTCTGTGAAAACTATATTGCTATTAGTTATTGTAATTTGTTACGGGGTACCTGAAGGTTCGATTCTTGGTCCACTACAATTTTTAATATTTATTAACGATCTACCTGATCAAAATCTAAATTGTTCATTGATTTTATTAGCTGATGATACGACTGTGAAAAACACATCCGCTGATCAGTCTTCAGTTCTTGGAGTCACTGAATGGTTTAATGCAAATAGATTAGTAGTAAATCCAGATAAGTCGAAAAGTGTGATGTTTGCATTACAGATTAATACTGAAATAAGTTCTACAAATTTTCTTGGAGTTCATCTAGAAATTAAATTAACTTGGAAAACTCATGAAAGTGAATTGCCAGGAAAACTTGCCGTATTATCTATCTATTAAGCATGTTTATAACTTTGCTTTCTGATTTTTTCTTCAAATCGGCTTACTTCGCACTGGTTGAGCACAGAGCCATTATAACTGTGGATAACGGTAAATATAGTGAAAACTACAGAAACTTCTTTATTAAACTGAGGATACTCACACTACCATGTCTTCATATTTTAGAACGCCTGTGTGTACACAAATATATTGAAGACTGTAAAGAATATAGAGTACAAAATGAATTACATAAGCATAACAATATATCAGCAACGCATATATCCATGTCCATCCACTATGGGTTTAAAATATTCAATTCAATCCCCGAAAATGTGAGGTCTCTGGCCACTACATAATTTAGAAAGACTTCTAAAGGCTATAAAGCTTTCTACTATATTTCTGAATGTTTATCTAGTGAAATTGCAGATATTATTCTTACGTAGTTCGAAGATGGCGACGTCTTATGATGCTCGTCAAAGTAAATCCGAAAGCGAGAAAGTTAATAAAATTTATTGTACTGATAACATAGCCCGAGAAAAAGTTGAGTGTGTTATTTGTTGCGCAAGTTTCCATCCCGGATGTTTTTCAAAGAGGAAGAAGGAACCATAAATGGATCATAAATATACACTTTCCATTGATACCGATAAAGAATACTAATCTATGAGAATTTCACAATTACTGAGAACAATTGAAGAACTGGAAGACAAAACCAAGATATTGTCTAGAAACAATTAACACGAACGTTTACTTGCTTAACCGGTTATATAGTTATAGACAAAACTATGAACAATAACAAACAAAGAAGAAAGAAAACTGTAATTGAATAAAAATTTTAAGTCCCTGTAAAAGAATCAATTATTCATAAACAACCAGAGAATATTACCAAACATCCCGTCAAGAAATCTCCAAGTCAGAAGAATAGTATGCAACCAAATACGCCAAATAACATTATCTTGGAAAATAATGCCAACGAAGATAAACAAGATGCCGAGAGATGGAACCCAGTTGTAAATAAATAACGAAGAAGGAATAATGAAATACAAGCATGCAGGGATTACAAATCAACCGACGGCATTCGCGGAGTGGAGAGACGACATATTTATAGGCTTACTATTGATTCTTTGAAAAAATATCTAAACTCTAACAATATAAAGGATTTTACTTACGAAAAATTGAACTCTAGACATCCTACCGAATACAGTTCATTCAAAATATCAGTTCCATCAGTAAAATTAAGGAAATACAGAATGAGGATTTGTGGCCCAGAGGTGTTGTCTGTAACAATCAAAACGTTCAGTCGATAAACACTGCAATGAATATATTTAACCAATTGTTGGACAATTCGGAATATCAAACAATAACTTTTACCGAACACTGAGCAACATACGAAGAACTAAAATGTTACCAAATTGATGGATATTACCCCATAACATCATTTTGTCGGAAATCGTATGCTCATGGAGGAACAGCATTATATGAAAAAGAAGGAATTAAAATAACTATTCGAGAAGAAATCAATAAACTGGCAATATCCAATGAAATTGAAATAGCGGAGGCTACTTTTAATACAGGGCACAATCATATTGTCATAATAGCAAGATATAGACCACCTAGCGGAAATATGGAAATATTTTTCGAAAAGATAAACGCTATGTTTAGTATATTATCTGATAAGGGAGGTTATTATATTCTGTCTGGTGATTTCAACATTGATTTTTTAACTAATAATGTAAGTAATACCTATGTATTTCACAAATATAATTATTAGTTATGGGACTAAGTTGTTAATACAATCAGAATATACCAGAATAACAGATTCCACAAAAAGCTGCATTGATAATATAATGAGTTATATAAATTGTAATTTTAATTCAAAAATAGTTAAGACACATGTTTCTGACCATTATAGGCAAAAGGTTAACTTTTTAAATATCGGAATAAGCAACAGACCCACAATAATTACTTACAAACCTAGTATCACTACTGAAACATTGAATATAATTAATATTAAATTAGCTAAGGTAGATTAGGAAATTATATTAAATAAAAATTAATTAAGCGATACATGGAACGCATGCCTAAATCAATTCATTTTTTTACTATGTAACGAATGCTTTTCTCGTGTCAGGTTTAAAAAAAATAATAAACGTAAAAATTTAGGTATTGCAAAATCACCAGAATGCAAGGAATTAGAAGAAACATTACAACTAGACGAAATTTTACGTTTATGCGATAATAGCTATATTTCCGAATATGGTAATGTAATAAAACAATATAACAATTTATTAACACAACCAATAAAGAGTTATTATGACAAGAAACTATATAAAGCAGACAATATAATAAAATATATAAGTCCTTTACGTTGTAGAAAATTAACTAATAATTAGAAAAAACACGAAAATATTTCGTAAAATCTACAACAAATGAGTCTTATTAAGACTACAAAAACAAACCACTTTTGAAACAACTACTTCTCTAGCTAATACTTCGACAGACATTGAATAATATAAAAGTAATTTGCATGTTACAAAATAGCAAGGCTATCAAAGCAACACTCGTTTGAATGTATTTCTTTCTGTAAAATGAACTAAAAATGATTGAATGTACGTTAAATAATTTGTGACTGACTATATTATGACAAATTTGGAACAAGAAATTAATTTAGGTTGGTGTAATTAAAAATAAATTAGCAAAAGCAATTAAATAATTCAATACTCAATTTATAACCATCTGCAGACACGTGTTTCGATCTCTCGATCTCTTCAGTACAGCTTTATTATAAAATTGATTTCAAATATAAATAAAAACGTTTACTAAAATAAATATAATGAAATATAAATAACTTACTCAGATATGTACGGCAACTGACACAATAATGAAATATAACCGACTGAAGGTCTGAATTTATACCTGAGGTGGATTACTGAATTCTACGGAAATAATTACGTTCGGGATTATGGAAAATACCCACTAAGAGCATAATTTGATAATAAATTATATAAGTCCTTTACGTTGTATTGGCTAGAGAAGTAGTTGTTTCAAAAGTGGTTTGTTTTTGTAGTCTTAATAAGACTCATTTGTTGTAGATTTTACGAAATATTTTCGTGTTTTTTCTAATTATCAGACAATATAAACCGAACAACGTGGAATGTTGTGAAAGATATACGGGGAAATCAATAACAAAATCATCAGTTAGACGTGGATGTGAATGATATTAACAAATATTTTGCAGATACCTCGCGAAGAATGCAAGTGAAATTCCCAATGTGGCCTATACAGATAATATAATGCTAAATCCACAAACTTACAGAGAATGAAATTTGTAGAATTTTCGCTCCCCTAAAAAACACTTCTTCGACAGACACCGATGGCATTTCATTAAAAGTAATCAAATATTGTATTCATATTATAAAATACCCTCCTTGCAAAATAATAAATAAATCAATTAAAACAGATCAATTTCCTGAGAATTTAGAATTGTCCATAATAAACCGACTTTCAAAGGCGGACATCCATATAATCTTTCAAATTATAGACCCATCAGTATATTATCTCATTTCTCGTAAATATTTGAAAAGGTTATTAACAATGGATTAATGTCATTCTTTTCAAAATATAAAATATTCAATAAAGCAAAACATGGTTATCTGCGACATAAATCAACAAATACGGCTTGGGTTGAATTAATAAATTTCATAGGTAATGCAATAGATGATAAATAAATTTCTATGGGATTTTTTTAGACTTATCCAAAGCCTTCGATTGTGTAGATCACTGCATTCTTTTAAATAAACTACACAAGTATGGCATTAGGGGGATATGTTACAACCTTAATAAATCATATTTACACAATCACAAGCAAAAAGTTCAGTATAACTAACTTGGACAGCTACAATGCTCAATCAACTATTCTAGACATTACGAAATTTTTGTAGAAATAAATATTTTTATTCAGTTACGAGGATGATTTGGAAAGTCTGTGCAAAGTCCAAGAGATCGCACCACCGGCTCGTATCGAGGTCATGTTTAGTTAGTAGCATCTCTTCAATAAACGCACACCAAGTTTCAGCCATATTGGTCTATTTCTTTGTGTTTGGTATTCGTGTGAATCAAGGAAGTAGAGTGATTTTCAAAAAACGGACGCAAAATAATTTCGTGTGGTGATTAAACATTACTTTATGAAAGGCTTGATAAACATTATGGTGACGTCAAAATTTTCGGAGTGGCCATATGGGCACAAGTGACGCTGAACGTTCTGGACTGCCTTTGGGGGTTACGACTCCAGAAATCATTGATCAAATCCATGATAAGGAGATGGATGACAGAAGAGTTAAGGTACGTGAGATTGCTAGTGCTGTGAGCATCTCATCTGAACGGGTACATAATATTTTGCATAAACATTTGGACATCAGAAAGCTATCCGCAAGATGGGTGCCGCGATTGCTCACGTTTGACCAAAAACGGAATCGTGTCAAGTGTTGCAAGGATGGTTTATAGCTGTTCCAGAAGAATCATGGATACATTACCAAACAACAATATAAACAATGGGTTTATGGGGGAATCTGCACCAAAAAAGGCAAAGACCGTTCCTTCGGCCGGAAAGGTTATGGCGACTGGCTTTTGGGATTCGCATAGGATAATCCTCAGTTAAATATTATTTATTGTTATTGGACCGTTTGCGACCGAGATGTGAGAAAAACGCCCGCGATTAGCCCACATGAAAGTCCTTTTCCATCACGACAACGCCCAAGCACACACCTCAGCAGTTGTGGTCGCAAAATTAATAGAAATAGGATTCCAACTCGTTTAACATTCCACTATTCTCCAGATTTGGCTCCCTCGGACTACTATTTGTTCCCAAATTTGAAGAAATAACTGGCGGGACAAAGATTTTATTCGAACAAGGAGGTGATTGCAGACACTAATAGATATTTTGCAGACATGAACAAATCCTATTATTCGAAAGGGTCAACAAACTAGAACATCGTTAAACAAAGTGTATAAGCCTAAAAGGAGACTATGTCAAAAAATAAAAAAGGTTTACCCCAAACGCGTTAGTAGTTTTTATTTTTGCACGGACTTTTCAAAGGCCCCTCGTATATATTACCATCTATCGGATAACATTCTCAGCAAAAAAATGATTGCATGAATTGAATTGTTTACCATTCAAAGAGTTTTGCAAAGATCAAAACTACTAATAGTGGTGAGTATGGTGGATGGTCCATCAAATCCCACCCAAGCCCCAGCAACTTTATTGAGCCGCTCGCGTTGTTGTCCAATTAGCAACAGTATACAACTGTTTTGATTCTGTGGTAGCAGCTCAAAATGTAGGATCCCACTAAATTGAGAGCATAACATCCTTTTGAAGGATATTTACGTTCGAAGTGGTTGCAACTGGATCATTTTCGCACGACGATATCGTAAGCTATCCATTTCCCATCGTCAGTGACAATAAGTTTGAAGAGCGGATCATTTTCACTATTTTACAAGAGTTTCTCACAGTTGTTTAGGCCCTTTGTTAAATGAATTAATTTGAGTTCATGCGAAACTCAAATATTGACTTTACTAACATGTTATGTGCAAATGTCTTTCCACTGTGATTTGAGAAATGTTTAATATTTCTGTGACCTCTCGGGTCGTGCAACGGCGATTTGCTTCGATTAATGACTTAATTTTATGGAAATTGCCCAAACGTAATTTCGTAAACCAATTCTGGCACTAGCGTTCTATTAAGAAATCCTACAGAGCACAAAACTGCTAAACTACTAAATCGATTCACTTACTTTAAGAAAAATGGCAATTGAAGTACCTCGTGTCAAATTGTCTTTAGGTTGATGATTGGTTAAAAATACAAGACATCTATTGGTCAGAACTGAAATGACTTAATACTCAACCCAATAGTAACAGTAAAAAAGGAAGCTTCATATTAAAATCCAGATATTTTAGCTATTATTGGGGAGCCAAGAATTATTTAATGTATTTATAGAATAATACATTTGAAACATTCGAAAATAATAGTTTATGACAATATAAAATGAAAATTATATATTATAATGTTGCTAACTCTTAATTTGAAGTACATCTTTTCGATTTTTTTTATAATAAAAATAATGAGTTTGTATTATATAGATAAATTTAATATATTAAAGGTACAAAAGACCCTTATATATTTACTAATACATAAAAATACATCTGCCTAATACAATGTATTTACAAAACATATTTTCATACAATCCGTCCATATTAAAATTAACAAGGCTTCTAATAATTAAAAATCGAACAGAAATCTGAATAATCACGAAATTAATTACTTTCGAGCCTGTATGAAAAACTCATCTGCCTGGAATACGTAGGCGTATGTGTATCCCGTTGATTCACTTTTATTTGCGCGCAAAAGTTTAATTAAACTTTTTTTTGCTAAGGCTACCTTCATAAATGTATCGATAGATAAGTAACGCGGACTGGAATATTCAATAAAATTTCATATTTGCATAGAGGGTGCCGGAAAAAACTGATATAGAGAAAAGGGATAATAAATTGCCTTTCTGGTGGAAAAATTGGCCCTCGGTTTTTTTTTTTGGTCGTTACATATTATGATGCGTATAAGTATATATTTATGGGGTTCTTATAAATTGTGTTGGAAAAAATGGGGAGTATACGCGTTCCGTATCTAATCCTAATGGATTGTGAATTTACATATGGATGGATTAAAACATGCGTTTCATGTTATTTCAATTATAATTAATGTTATATTTTTATTACTAAATTTATATATTGATTATATCATTATTGTCGCATTTTTCAGGAAGAGGTATTATTTTAGTTTGTATTTATTTGTATGCTCCTATTTTTTAAATTAAGATAAGTTAAGGTACTGTCAAACTTTTAGAACAAAACAATAAGAGGGTTGGCTTCTATATTTCAGCTCTGGTTATCCGAAAACTGACAGCCCTAACATTGAGTTAAACTTTCAGTGACTAAAATTATTAGAACGTTTTGATGTTCATGCACCACTAGAGTAACATGTTTATTTAATTATGCGTTACAAATGTATAGCATACTTATAACTAATTAAAATGTGCTTAGCCTACCCTCACCCATTAGAGTAACATGGAAAATTGGTCTTGGTCTAGCAATGGAATTACAATGTTTTGAACTTTGCACGTGTGTATCGATGAACTTATTTCGTCTTTTGGCGACAAAATACTATCAAAAACCACTCCATATTGGAAATATGCGGAATTTAATCGTGATCGTAGTTTGCTTAAACATGAATTTTGTGAAAGTCATCGAAAATCGATTTTGAATTCTTCCAGAAAACATTAATTTTCTGCTAGAACTAATATTTTAAGATCGCATGTGACATATAGTGAGATTAAGGCATCCTTGTGAATTAGTGTTCATTCAATTTTACATGAATATTTGACAAAAAAATTGTTTGTGTTATATGACACATAGTCGTAGTGACTTATTTTTATTTCCGTAAATCAAAAATAACAACACCATAAGAAGTGGTTGATAGAATTAGAATGGAAAAATTGTTTTGATAATTAGTAAGACGGAAAAGTATATTGATCTTTATAGATATTGTTTTAAAAGCCAATAAAACCATGGACAATTATTAATTTACTTTTTTGTTTTCTGTTTCCGAAATATATCCATTTCTCCTGTAAACTGTTTTGATTAATGATTTAAATCTGGAGATGTGTAAGTGTTAATTATATTATATTCACTTTACATAAAAATTATAATATAGATTAATTATAAACTAATAATTTCTATTGGTATTTAGAAGACTTAAATATGTATAAAATTGTTTATCTAAATAGTAAATGAGATATCAATAAAAGTTAAAGTTAAACAAGAAATTATATCATCTTTTTATAAATATGTTAAAATTTTTCCCTGTAGTTCTAAATGAATGTAATAATTACATAAATAAATTCTGGGACGTTCTCAAAAGCAGAACCCATCGTTTCGTAAACACATTAAGAATTAGGTCAGTGTGTCGTGCGGGCCATTTCAGCCCTTAATGCAATTTCAACCTTCGCTTCGCATTTCACGGGTGTACGAAATTCTGCAGGGTGTGTGAAAAGTAAATATCGGGTTATATCACACGCGGCTTATCGGAGGGTAATGAGCTGAAAGGGTATAAAAACGGCATTCCTGTCATATTTTTACATATTTTAACCCTCCGGAATGATTAATTTCGCGCTGCGTGAATTACGGCGGATGGCGTGTTATACTTGAAAAATGTCATCGGAGAGGAAATGTATTTGTAACGTTCAGCAGATTGTTTTATCGTCGCAATTTATCAAAATGTTGCCCTTAAATTATTATTAGGGTCGGAAACCCACGTCGACCTGTATCGGGGCGGTGAAAAGGTGGTTTTTCCTTGAAATAATTTTAACTTTTAATGTAAAAGTAATATAAATATTACAATACTTCAATATTACAGTTAGTTAAAGTGTAACAAATATAGTTATCAGTTTATTAAATTATCTATTCATCTATTTATATTTAATGACTTTTACTACAAACATATGTGATGTGTCATTAACTAAGTATTATTTATTTATATTTATTGACTTTTAATATGTTTCCATGTATAGTTATTTATTTTATTTTATGTGTACTTTTACTCGTTTTAAAATTTTTAGTTATAGATATTTTATTTTTTATATAAAAAAATGTTTGTATGTACATATCTAACATATCTAATAGTTGTTTCAAAGATCTTTACTTAGATGACCAGTTTTAGTCAATTATTTTTAAATGAACTTTTTTCATTATTGTCTATTCATTACTTTAGCCTTCGCGAAATTTTTTTTGTTTTTTGCTTAATTTGTTCTGTAATAGGAAACTTTATCAAATGTTAAATAAAACTTACTTTGTTAATATCACACACGGAATTTATTTCGTAACTATAGTTTCAACCTTACAAGGCGGTATTTATACAGGGTGGATTAGAAGCGGTGTACAGCAAACAGTTAATATAATTTACATAATTGCTTTAAAGATGGATGAATATATTAGGTCAGTCTGGTCGTTGATTAAGGGGTTTTCCGGATTACGCTTGGCTTTATAAATTTCCAGGGATTCTAGTAGGTCCAATTTCGGACCTTTTTCGGCGTAGTGTAAAATTTCTAAGGGATTATTATCTGGAACGTGATTATTTTCAATTAGATGATTAGCAAATGTGGAGTTGGTTTTTTTATTGTAAAAGGAGCTCAAGTACTCTTTTAGGCGAATATCAAAATTTCTTCAAGACTGACCAATATAAACATCCTTACATGATCCACATTTAAGTCTATAGACACCAGATCTTTTCATTTTATTGGATTTTTGTTTTGCATTAAATAGAATTGATTTAAGTTTTCTATATGTTTTTAATATAACTTGTAAACCATGTTTCTCTAAAATTTTCTTAATCCTGTAAGTTGGTTTTCCAAAAAATGTTAAAGTAATAGTCTGTTTCTTCTCTCTAGTAGATGTCCCATAGTATAACAAGGATTTTAATTGGGTTTTCTGTTTTTTATAGTTTTATCTACCATATTGGTAGGATAACCATTAATAATTGCTAAGCGTTTATTAATATTTATTTCTTGGTTATAGGAAGAAGTAGATAAGGGCAAGGACAATGCACGATAAATCATTGAATTAAAAGCTGCTTCTTTATAAGTTAGAGGGTGCAAGGAATTTGATGGAATAAGGGAGTCTGTGAAGGTGGGTTTACTGTATATATTAAATTCTAATTTATTATTTTGTTTGGTTATTGAAAGGTCTAGGAAATTAAGGGTATTGTTGGACTCTATTTCTGCTGTGAATTTAATATTTGGATGGAGGGAATTAATGTAGTTAAGGAATGTTTGGATTTGTCGGTCGGTACCTTCAAAACAGGCTATTATGTCGTCGACGTATCTATACCAGAATCTAATATGTTTTTTCCCTAAGGGGATTGTAAAGGAGTTTTTGTGAAGTTTTCCATAAATATTTCGGCTGGTAATGGGCTAAGTGGAGAGCCCATTGCTAGACCTTCGGCTTGTTTAAAAAATTTATTTTTGTATGGAAAATAATTTTGTTCAGTGACATATTTAATAATTGTCTGAAAATCTGATTTAACCACGAGGTTAATATTATTTTGTTCAAATATGTTACTAATTATATACGTCGAACGAGACCAGTTTGAATTTATTAGGTAGGTGAAAGTCTTTTAGTTTTTCGGTTAGTGAAATTGAATTTTTAATGGAATTTGGGTCGGAAAAACTTGTTAATGATTTAAGTAGATGGTTGAGTTGTGTTTCCTTTAATGCAAATGAGTTTGAAATTTCACTGAAACGGGTTTCATAATTGAATTTTTGATGAATTTAGACAAATTCGCCATGTTTTAGATCATTCTGTAGAAGAGTTGTTGTAGATGTGCATTGCACTACGAAGCTCACTCCCACAGCTATTAATATACAATCATCCGCTAAATATAGGGCATACGTTAAGGGATTGATGAAATTTGGGTTGGGATTATATAGATCATGGCAATAGATATTGAAGCATAAGGAAGATAAGGTCGAGCCTTGAGAAACACTGCGGCTGGGATAAAATGTAGATGAAAGGCAGTTATTTATTTTAATTTGCAGGAATAGATTACTGAGAAATTGTAGATTTGAGTTAAATAAGTTGATGGGAGGTTTGGATATACTAATTTATGTATTAAGCCTTTGTGTTTGTGTAAATGGAAACCAGGAATTCTTTAAACAGTAAAAAGGTGCAACTTTGATGCCTATAGATAGGCACACTCAGAAAATAATAAGGTGTTGAGGAAATCAAAAAAAGTATGGAGAACGTTCTGTAGGAGTTACTGACTCCAACTCCAACAGCCATGTTCCACTAAGTTTTGTTCAAAGACCACTTCAACAGCATCGGGATAATAAAAAAATCTGATGGGAGTTATACAGAGGGACTTAAGGAAATACTCTGTGCTGCTAAAGACGCACTTCTCAGGCTCAATACCTGTGAACTCAAAAAAAAACACATCGCTTAATGCAGAGAAGGTTGTATATTCCTACCTACAAGAAAAAGCAAAAATTTGAATAGGCAATTGGTGACTTTAAACCATTCAGAGCACTAGGCCTAGATGCCATAATGCCTGCACTGTTGCAGCAGGAGCTAAATGTATATGCAAACAGTTCGCTGTACGCTATATTTTAATAGAATGCAACTAGGCTAGGGTGATATGTTTCCCGAAAGCGGCCATAATGCTACACATCCCTACCGCTCAATTGCCTCGTTTCGTATAGACAACGATAAATAAGCAGTTCTCTAGAGGATCCATCAACAGCGGTTTGTCTATAAACCTAGCAAATCCACGGTGATTGCACTTCATAACACCACAAGTTGATCATAATAAGATGGATCAAAGCGTTCTCGAAAACCTTAAAATCACCGCAGGTACAGGGAGGAAATCGAAAGCGCTAACCACCACCAAAGGGTGTCCAGAAGGCGGGATTCTATCGCTCCTGCTATGGTGTATCGTCGTACCCTAGATACCATAGTAAAATGATGTCTAGGATAGGCTTCAATTTTAACAATGCTCTAGTGGTACCTATCTCTAATTGTAGGAAGCTGGATATCAAAGCCGCCTAAGTAAAGGACAAGTACGCTATACAATCTAGTAAAATATTTAGGTTTACACTAGATAGGAAACTTTATTGGAAAGCGCACCTGAAACATTTCTAGAAAGCTTCAGTGGCACTATGAATATGCCACAGACTCTTTGGCAGATCATGAGAACTAAACCCCAAAATATAAGGCCCATTAATATATAGCGTGTTATAGGGACGAATATTAAAGGTACATACAAAATTGATTGAAAATTTAATTTTCGTTTATAAACACATTAAGTAACTAATATAATTTGACAATGACAACACATGTCATTATTAAAATATGTCTCATAAAAGACCAAAATATGCTTTATACAAGCATTAAAAATATAAAATCATACTACAGAAAGTGTTCTGGAGCAATATTAATGGTATAGATTCATGGGTTTGAGTGGAAGATCCTTTGATGAAGAGAACTCCGCCCGTTCTCCTTTCGAATAAAATTTTGAGTATATTTACATATTTTACATTTTAAATGTTGTGTTATTAAGTTAGAAAGGAGTACAAAGATGTTAGTAAATAAATAATAAATAACATGTTCCATTTATGAATACAAATGAAAAATTATATCATTCATATGAACATCCAAGGCCGCGCGGACACGAGCAGTTTTCGATGACGCGTTCACAAACATCTGGTGGGATGCCGTTAATAACCTTTAATTGATGTATTATTTGTGGTTTGTTCACGTACACTTTTGATTCCACAAATCCCCACAAAACAAGTCACAATTCTTAAGATCGCATGATCTGGAGACCAGGAAATTGTCTGGTTGCCAAGCAGAGATAATTTTTTGGGGAATCTTTTCATTCATCAGAGCAATTGTTTTATAGGATGTGTGGAATGTCGCACCATCTTGTTCAAACCAAATATCGTTATTTTTATCCACCACTGCAAAAAATCAATCAGAAAGCATGTTTCTGTAGCGGTATCCTGTGTTTATTGGCGTACCAACTGAGTGGGTGCGCCTCATCTGTTATTAATTAATATTATTACTTTAGTTATTGTTCTCCGCTTGTCGAGTCAAGACCCATTGAGCTGATAAATTAGGTTGTTGGAGTTTACGGTTACATTATCACGCACGGCAGCAATGTTTTCTTGTGTTCGAACAGAACGCCGTCGTCCTGTTTTCTTAGCATTTGCAACAGAAGCCTTGTTTTTTAATTTCCGGTTAAACTTCCGAAGTGAGGATTCGGTTGGAAAAGCTATAAGGCTCCAAATGAGAAGGATAACAAATATCAAAAAAGCACGACTGCCAAACTTCATATGACAAAATTCGTCCTTACTTCTTGGTTACCCTATATATGTCTTAATATGGTGGGGCAAGACTAAACAAGCAACGGCAAAAAAAAGCTTTGAACCCTTCAAAGAATGGTCTGTCTTGGTATCACGAGGGCTATGCACACTACCCTTTCTGTAGCAATATGGCAACCTTTGAACCAAACAGGATACTCAATACTTTTTGTAGAAATATATAAATGAATAGCTTCATTAACGAGAGTTATACAACTGAATTAATGTCAGTATATTATTAAAGGCTTCATAATTAGCATAAAGATAGATAGTCAGGAATAACTTACTATTTTGTTTAAAGTAGGCAATATGTCAGAAATATGCAAATAAATATCGGTTGAACTGTGTTGGAAAGACAGGTTGGTTAAAAGTTTACCTGATAAGCAGACATCAAACTCTATAAAATACGTAAGTACGAGATCTAAAAATATATTATTCGAATTAGATACTGCAATAATGTGATGTAAATTTATCAGATTGTAAGCAATAATTAAATGTTCTTTACTCTCATTTACATGACTTTCTGGAATGCAAAGATTGCTAACAACCTTCCATTTTGAATCATTAAACTTGGTCACAACAAAATTGAATTCGCTATGCTTTAGAGTTTTTCAACTCTATACTAGAACATAAAAAATGAAATCAGCTTTGGAATATCCATATAGGGGGCTAAATACAGGCAATTAGTTGCTATTATATAGGGCGCATCAGACTAAAACAGTATTCTTGGAAAGATATGCTCACGATTGTACCAAAATAAAGGGCTTTCGGATAGGCCTTAAAAACTTTGAAGCGTACAGCGTCAATTCGAAAATTACTCGAAACTGCAACAAACTCTGACCCATTGGGCAAAAGGCAACAAGCTTACTCTAGTATGAATACCAGACCAGGCAAGTATAATATGTAGCAAACAATCCAATGTTCTTGCCAGGGAAAGAATTCAACTACCTTGAACGGACCGAAACATATTGTCTAGCAAAAGCACATAGCAAGGGCGTGGTCCAAGGGCTAAATAGCTCCTGCGCTTTACTAAATGTGAGATAAGACTGGTCATGTGTGTCTGGCCCAGTGAAGTACCATCTTTACAAAATATGTAAAGTGGATAACACCACCTGTAGACTAGCCCTAATCGAAGAAATAGCGCTAATGGATTAGGCATGGCCTCCTAGGGAGTTAATTGACGTTACCAAAGAAGTTCAATTCCTGGGAACATACTAGTAGTAGGATACTACTACAAAAAGATCTAACAAGGTCACAGTGCTGGAAGGCTGTCTATAGCCAAACGATCACATCTAATCTAATCAATATCTAAAAATGGTGGTGATTGTTTTCAAGTTGCGTCAACTGACAATTAGGAGTTAATATGATTAATCGTAGTATGATTTAGCGTTTGGATTTAAATCGAAATTGGTACTCTGAGAGGGAGTTATTTAAGATTTTGTTATTTTTTCTATTTGTATAAATTACAGGATTGTGCTTAGGACTGCAGGGGTAGTAACGGGGAGATAGATATAGACTTTGCTCGATCAGAATCACTTTGATAAATGCATACTATGAGGCTTTCCTTTAATTAAGGTAGGAGCTATTGGTGAGAAGTCATTAATTCAATAATTTTAATTATGTGCTGATGAATGGATAGTGATGTTTTAAAGACAAGATAAGAGATGGTTTCCTTTCTGACATTCTGAGAGCCATGTACTTTTTGTTAAAATTCTAATATTAAGTTATGGATGTTTTTATTAATTCTATTTAAATAACTTTTGATGTCAAGTTTGTCAGATAATTCAATTTAGTTAGTCTAATGATAAATGGATATTTGTAGGTTTGTTATTTTTTTAAATTTTGGCGTGTGTTTTTGAATTAATAATGCCAAGGAATCATGGAAATTGTCAATAGATATGGGATTAAAGAATTGTTTATTTTGTATGAATAGTTCAATCTTATAGTCATATATAAACTCAGGCATGTGAGGAACGTATCATAGGTAAAAATTTTAGTTTGGAATTGGATAGATAACTAGTCAGAGTATAGTTCAGGGATCAATTTTATTAAAAAATGTGGGATTTTAAGTTGCTAGTACATAAGAGAATATCTGGGGAGGTAATTGTCGTTAATTATTAAAGTAGGTACAGAATGAACACGAACGAAATTTAATTATGCTATGAATGTTGAGCTATATTTTTGTTTAGATCTGTTAATATTGAAATCTATAATAATCGCGTGAACGTAAAAAAGAAACATTACTAAAATGTTTGATCGAGTAGGGAGTGGGGATTACATTAAGTTGGAAGGTACTAAAATTAATTGTGAATGAAGGGCTTCATTGAAATTGTCATTAATGGTAAGGGATGTTCCCCTTAAAATTTAGTATCTAATAGATTTCTCTATTTTGACTAGTTTTAATAAAAAATTATTTAATATTTATGGATGTGCCTTCTTCATTATTTAGTAGATGAATAAAATAAATAGTAATGAGCTTAGCCGTTCTTCTTGTCGTGGTCATTGTTATGTTACATATACTTTTTTTATCTTATACTACTCTCTTTTGTATTTCCTGGTATATTTTACTTTTGCTGCCTACAAAATTTTTGTATGTCCTCTTGTTTGCCTTAGTATTATTATTATTTTAACCTTTCTCATTATTTTTTTAATGTTTTTCTCGGTATCATATGTCGGTTATAATTTTTGTTGATTTAATTTTTCACATGATATGAATATGAAAACATACCAAAATCATGTTTATCGCTTGTTTTCTGCTTTTGTGTAAGTTTAGCATATTTTTCATGTTTTTAAAATCATTTTTTATACTTTTACAATACCTTTTATACCTTTGATATTGATTTTAAATAAAGCTTCTTTAATATATATTTGTGTTTTTCCATAGATTCTTCATTATTCAGCTTATAAACTTTGAGGCCTTCATGTTTTTATCCTCTTGTATTTCTCATAATTCTGCTTTCTGTGAAGGGTTTTCTTAGATTTGGCACTACTAGGTCATGATGACCCCTCTATTTGCTTCCTTTTTTAACTGTTACATCTAACATCAGTTTCTTTGTCTACATTTTTTCATTCTTTACACACACAAAGTATGTTGCATTTTTTTATCTGTGGGGGTTTTCTCTTCTTATTTTGGTGTTTATTTTGTGTTTGTGTTTTTTATTTATTTATTTATTACGGAAATTCATTTTTTAACAATTGCCAAAACTTATCAACTACTCTGAAGTTAAATAAACAAATTTACAATTAATGTTCATACTTAGTTACAAAGAGCAAAGAAAGGACAGATCAATATATGACAAATAGCGCTTAAATATTATATGTGAATTACAAAATAACAAAAAATTGAAATAATGCAAGAGCATATTACAATATTTCATGATACGCAACAATGGATTGTGCGCACTATAATTTGTTTCATGAAAATTCAGCCTGAACAATAGTCTAAGACGTAAAGTTATCGACAATGAAAAGTTAAAATTTATTCTATTTAGCAAATTACTACAGTTAACAAAACCATTAATCAGCTTAAATCCGTAACATACATCAAATATAACTCTTCTATAACATAACTATTTTAAATTAAGACATTCTAACATGTATGAGTAGCTATAATTTATTTGATGAATAAATGACAGACGGTAATCAAAAACTACTTCCAAGTGAGGACTTTATTTACACACGTTAGTTTACTGCTGCCTATTAAATATGCAAAATTATTAATTATACACGACCAAAGCAAACAGGGAGGCATTTATTTAGGTTAAGTTTAAGATAATTAATTAAACACCACTCCAATAAATTAATTAAATCAGATTGTAGATTATTGTGATCTGCAACAGAAAATATTTTAACATCATCGGCAAACATTAGAAATTTACTCTGTTTACACCGAATTGAAAAATTTACTATGTTTTAACTACAAATAATTACTGTAAAGATATTATATAACGTGTAGGCATAATTACTTAAATCTAAACAATACAGCACGACTCAAGTTTCAACGTTTTATCGTCATTTTCAAGTGATAATAACTATGTTTAATAAAAACTACCAATGTCTTTAATAAAAATCAAAAAAGAGGACAGGCCTACAATTCGATCCATGAGGTACCCCAAACGTGACAGCAATGGCTCTAGAAACAAAATTCCTATTGTGGTGAATTGATTCCTTTCGCTTAAGTAGCTGAAAAACCATTTGATTACTAAATCACCAAATTAAAGACCTTCTAGTTTTTTTTCACCTGATCGAAGGCCTTGGAAAAATCAGTATAATTAGAATACATTTGGTTTCCCTTTTCGACAGCTTCTAGTAAGTAAGTTTGGAAATTAATTTGTCAAACATTTTTGGAATTGTAGACTAAACCGAAATACCTATATAATTTTTAATGCCACATCTCTGGCCATCTTTAAATAATCAATTTATGAAAGAACTTTTCCAATGAGTGGGAAATATACCAAGTTCAAGAGATCATAATTATTACTCATTTATTATTTAGTAGATAAATGAATAATAATTATGATATTATGTTCAAGAGAAAATTCTAAAAGCTTTTCACTTTTCGAATATTCCTTGTAGCATCTCAATATCTTCCTATACTTGTTTTATATATGATGTCTCTTATGCCTACAATTGTATTAAAATTACATATTGAGTATTTTTTCTACACTATTTGTTTATGTAAAGGAAGTTGTTACTTTAAATTACCACCCCGTCACTCTTAGGTGCTACTAATTGTATCCCGATAGCGCATGGTAACGGTCCATTATTCAATTTTGCTATCGCCGGTTCCTCAGCCATATTTTATTTTGGTTTCATTTCTATTTTAGCCCTTATTATTCCTTGTTATATAATTTATTAATTATTACTAATAGAAAAACATAAAAATTCACAATTGTGTAATTTTATACGCTCCTATTGATTCTATAATTTATAGATAAAAAAATAAACGTATTTTGTTAAAGTTAAAAATTTTTATTTATTTACAAATAAGATATAAAAATAAAGCTGACAAGTTAAAGTCGAGGAAATAAAATGTTTTCTTTCTAACCTTAACTCCGTTGAATTTGAATAGGAAACTACACATAAGAAATCTCCAGAGAGACAAGACAAGCGGGGTGTTTGAGTTATTCAACATCCGGGCGGCACAGTGAAGGGTGTGACCCTCTAATATTATCAATGTCAACGATATAATCTTTGAACCTCTTTCATAAAAAGCTATAGAGTTGTAAAATAGAATATTATTTCTTATTGTGTATTACATAGTAATAAAAAATTATATCTATATTGTTTCTGCTTTAATATAAGTTGTTTTAAATATATATAACTTATTGAAAAAATAGTACCGTTTGCTTAATATATGTATTGTTTCCTGTTGAACTAAATAAAAGTATTGTAAACGTGAAGATTTCGACATTCAAGCTATAATAATTACATATCTATTATTTTATTTATACCTTCATGGGAGAATTATATCAAAAAGTTTATAAGTTAATAATTATTTACGTTAAAAGTTTTATTAAAGTAAAATATTATTACATATTTTTATATTTATTATATGGGCTTAATTTGCTCACACTATAAATAAAAAGTGTTTAACTTATTCCGGCACCTCCACCATTTGTGTTATAATTTATGATCGCGGTTTATATATATTTACATATCCATGAATCAAAATTAAATAATATTATGTTTAATTGTAAAAGCCGTTACTTTGTAATACATTCCGATTACAAAGTAGGTTAGGAATTAAATCACTTTTCTAGTATAACGAATTTTTGCTGTTTATTGCAACAAGTTGCATCCTATTCAAACATTATCAAACGAATAAGAACAAACGCAACATGAAGAGTGAAATTTGCAAAGTGTATTTATTCCCAGCTTACTTAATTTAATAATTATAAATCGTAATAAAGGAAACATATGATTTTTAAAAGACACAAAATAATTATTAATCTACATAAATGATATTTAAAAATTAGGATTTATTTTTTTCATAACAATAAATACTTACATATATTTTTTGTGTTAAAAATTAACAATATATCAAATAGTAAGGGAACTAATATTTTAAATACTGTTTTTTCAAATTTTATTAGGTCCAAAAATAAATACATATTTTAGGTTTAAGTTCTGATAATAGTGTTTATAGTGTTTTCTTTTACTCCTTGTCAATGGTAAGCATAATAACTGAAATTATGAAATTGTAAATTAAATTACAGTCGGTTTGAATATAGACTTCAATTGTTTTATTGAAATTAATAACACGTTTTCATAATAATTCCTCCAATTAGAGAGTTTAGCAGTTAAAAATACACATCTACAAAAAATAATTCATTAGATGTAACTAAATAATATTCACCACTCTTAATTTCATTAAGCCAAAAAGAAGTAAGGCCTTTTCATCTTCAAATTATAAATAATTACATAATCCGATGTAGGGCAGCTGAAATTTGATAATCCTCCGGGAAGCGAATTACCCGCCTGTAATTTGCTTTGTTAAACCTCCGTCCACCACAAAATTCTTCTCATTATAAGGATCGCCTTTGTTTTATAAAACTAGTGCTCTCATGGATATCCACTTATTCAGCAGTTCAGAGCCAAACGTGTTTAATTTAAGCACTGCACAATAACTCATATCTTTTTTTGCGTGATGGAAATCTCATTTATTTCTATTTCTTACATAAGATGGGACATATTTTTGTTTTATTACGAAGCGATGTAAATATTTTAGTCATATATGGATGGGAGTTTCGTCGAATTCGTGGAGCGTGAGAGAATACGGCGGTATGCAATCGATTGACCACTGATGTAAGTAATAAACTCATTTAATAGCAGCTTATTTACAATCGTAAAAATAGATAGTGCCTCTTAAATTCGTAATATATACACAGCAAATTGAATAGACCTTCAAGATAAACACTATTATGTTTTGTTATTAAAATCGATAATAAATATGTCGCAATTCTTGATAGGAACTTGAGCTTTCTTACAATATAAAAGTTTTGGGGCTATTATTTCTTTAATAAGAATACTTGCTTCCACATTTGAGGCAAAAAATCCAATACAATAAGGATGTATCTAGAGAGTTAATAACTTATAGTAATTTGTGTCAATTTACAATCAATGAATAAGAATAATAAATAATTAATAACACTTATGTAAATAAAAGTAATCAAGATTCTCTGGCGACGACCATTTATTCTATTCTCAAATAAGAAAGGACTGTTTTGATAAGATTTTGTTTTACCAACAAAAACAAAGTTAAAGTGTTTTAATTATCTTATTAAAATGTACCACCAAGTTAACGCCTACAACATTCAAGAAGGACTGTTTTGTTAAAATCGGAATTTCAAAAAGTTTTCAGCCATATAAAAGATAAAATCAAAAGAATTGTTGTCTCTATATCGAGTACTTAGCTCTTCTTTCAATAACGTATCTAATTTATGCATGCTTCTACAATAAATGATATCATCGCTAATGATAATATGATATGATGGTTTCTTTTTTTTTTGATTTCATGTTCCAGAGCATAACGGTACAATCATAGAGAAATTTAAAAAAATGCCGATACTTTTTGGTTGTTCATAAGTAGAATTTAGCCCAGTAAAAATTACTAAATTATGAAGAAAATAATATACCAAGACCACATAAATTGACATTTGCGAATGGTTGAGATTGTGTAGATTGTTAAATACCAAAAATGTTAAGAAACTACATGCTCATACTGTTTAAGATGATTATGCTCTTCAATTTTACTGTGTCTACATTTAAAAAAATCATCTTGTGTTTAGCGCACATGTATGATTATTAGAGAAAATACAGGTTACGTTTGAACAAAATCAAGCAGCTAGACTGGGGATTAATAAACAGCAAATTAGTCATAGTGGAGATCTCATAATGCGGTATAACTCATCGGAATGTAAGAGAATTATAATTGATTTTTATTTTTTATAATTAATTGCCTATATAAAATACACTTTATTTTATGATTTTAACAATTTTTTTTATTATAAATTAAACAAAAATGAGAGTTTTACAATTTTTAAACGAGTGTTTTTTTTCTGGAAAATATTCCCACACAAATGATATTCGACGCGCACAATTATGATTTTCATGTAGCTGCGTTATTACATCACATCATTACAAAGGGCCGTTACTTTTTATTCGCGGCGTGCAAACAAGTCAGAATCAGCGAATTGCGGGAATAATTAAAAATTACTAGCGCCGTAAAATCAAATCACTAACTAGCGTAATTAAAAGTTGCTCGTTTAATTGAAATGCAAGCGGAATTTAATAATTATAAGTTTACTATATTCAGTAACATATACTAGTTATATAATTTATATTACACCGATAGATTCAGTATGTTATATACATTTTATACTGATTTTTTTAATATACTTTTTTATATAATTTTATTCGATAGATGAACTTATTAAATTGTGGCATAAAAACTACATTTAAAAACTTAATTAATAATTTATTTATTAGAGTTATAAAAATGTAATGATTAAAATGCATTAAAAACTAAACTCTCAGAGAAAATGTATGAAAATTGTAAAAACGTTATGGTGATCGAATAGTAACTATAAATTTTTTATACTTAATTAATCAATTCAGAGAGTGATTACAATTTTTACTACGTTAGAATCCATACCTACCCTAAATTTAATATTTTTAACAACAAATAAATAGTTTATAAATAACGATTTTTTAGTCAGCTTAATTAATTGATTATTAACTATTAAATTTCATATTAAACAAATATTTTGATAATTATGTCAACTCAATTACAAGCTAAATATCTACACGAGTGTGTTGACACGAACAAATTTATTTCTGAGAGTTTGTGACGTATTTTCTCCATCGCTCAATTGAATCATATCCAATGAATGAATAATGCTTAATTATGTATATAGTATCCGAATGAATATCCACTCGGGGGAGAACGTATGGCCTTTACAAAATTCGCCATACAAATTGACAAGCAGTGCAAATTTTGATTGTAATAATAATAATGTGAATTATTATAACTTAATAATTTGTAAAGAGTAAACCCTTATATTTTATTTCTTGAATGACTTTCTTTATTTATCACTTTATTAAGGGAAATAATTAATAAATAATAAATCCCCCATAGACAAATCAAATACATGTGGACTTTATGATCTTAAGTGCAGTGAGTGCTTTATATATCGGACAAACAAACAGTGTACAGACATTGCAAAACATTGTGTAAATAATAACCATTTTATATATACGAATAATTTTAAAATTCTACAATCAGGTAATAAGGGACTCGAATTGAATCTCAGAAATAAACAGGGCCATAAAAGAGGGGAATCACCTTATCAACGACAACAAGGAGATTTTGGATTCCCAGATCTTAAAATCCCTTCTTACATGATTATAGATGTAACTCACTATTGAGAATGAATTAAAACGCAAAACTAGTCGAGTAAATAGAGAAAAATTGTGAAACAAACCAAATGTAATTTATATTAGGTAGTTGTTGGTCACTTTTATCAATGTGAATATAATAGGGTAATATAAAGTACTTCTTAATATTTTATTTATTTTATTTTTTGGACCGGTTTCGAGCTTACATGCTCATCTTCAGCAGAAAACTACAAGTATACAAAACAATATAAATTAATCTAAATTTAAATAACAATAATTCATTTTATAAATAAACAATTATTATATTATTTACAAAATATAATTAGAAGTAAAACAATTTATTTATACAAAATTTAAAGAAAATTGATTCTCTCAATAAGAGTTACAAATCAAACTAAAGTCAAGAAATAAAATTATTTTATAATTGTTAGTATAAAAATGATATAAAAATATTTACTTACACGTCGAAATATTTGATGGTAATGGATGACAAATTAAATAACAGTAGCCAATTCGTCGAAAATATTGGTAGTAGACCATTATTTGGGGTAAGAATATAAACTTGGAGTTTGTAATACATATGTTTGTTGCAAAAATTGATGGAATATTGTTTTTATGAAAGCACTTTTTTGAATGGTTAAAATTGGTTTAAATTTTTTTTAATAGAGTAAAATTATAGATGAAGTTAGTGAATAATAGAAAGTACATGTATTAATGACATAGAAATGTATTAATAGATTATTGATTATTGATCGAAGTATGCAACCGAATGTATGGATATGAATTATGTGTTTAATAGAAAAAAAATTAATTTATGTATTGAATAAGTTAAACTAAACAGTTTAACTAAAACAAGAGTTACTATTTACCCAATATTAAATAAAATCAGATTAAAGATGATTAAATAAACTATACATTTAGCTTTTAGAAAACATTATTAGTTCTTCTCCAGTTATAGTGTGATATATAAGACCAAAATAATTATCTTAAGGTTAACAAGTGTTAATATCAAAACTGAAAGCTGCAGAGATACTTTTAAATACTTTAATTATTAATGGAGATTAGAAAAGACCATTGGTAACCCTCTAACCATCATTAAAATATTGGAATTTAAAACTTATAACCTTAAATATTGTTCCCCGTCAATAGATGGCACCTTTATGTTATTATAGTATCGACTTATGACCTTGATCAAAGTCAACATATATCATTAAGGTGACATTTATTGTTTCAACGTTGCACTAAATTTTCCTAGTCGAGTGAGCAACAACTGACAGCTAAATGAAACTGTCAACAGCAAACATTAAAACAAAAATAGTACGACTACGGATAATTGTTTTTCCAAGAACATCAACTCACCAATTGGGTTGAGTCATTTCGGTTTTTCACCATAATAATCAAATATGATTTTTATAGAGAGCAATAATTTTATTCAGGTATTTATTGACCATTTTTGATGACCCTTTGCTTCTTTTCATGTAAAATCACCATGCTACTCACAAAGAACTTCTGACCTTTCTCAGCGAAACAATTAAGCAAGTACTTTTTGACACAATTGTCTAAACGGCCATTCAGAGAGTTTTGTAAAGATTATAAAAAATAGTTGTTGGATGGCGCAAGGTCTGGTAAGTATGATGGATTGTTGCAGGCGTTCATGCGCTTTATCATAAATTTCTTTGAATTTATGTGGAACCCAAAATTGAGTATACTAACATATCCCGCATTGTGCAAGTGTCTTTCTACGGTCGTTTGAGAAAAGTTTAATATTTCTGCGACCTCTCGAGATGAGTAACGGCGGTTTGCTTCATTTAATACTTTTCTTTCATCGCTTTCTGCTTCATCTAGCCTTCCGGAACGTGTTGCATCTTTAACACTGAAATTGAACGGAATTTGATTAAACAATTCTGGTGCTGACTTTCTGTTAAGAAATGTTTACCGTACATATCACATAACCTTTTATGGGCTTTTGTTGCGTTTTTCTCTCTCTCTGAAGTAAAACAGTAAAACATTCTTTGATTTTTATTTCTTTTTTTTTGCCGGCCACTGCCTTACGACGACGACTGAATCGATTCACTTACTTTATTTTTAAATGACAAATGAAGTGTTTGCTGTCAAATGCTGTTAAATCTAGATGATTGTGTTGAATATAATGAAATACACCAGAAACGTGACGCCATACAACATTATCTTAAGGTATTACATTCGGAACTTTCATATAAACTTCATCCGTTAGAATTCGATATATTTGATGATTTTGTTAGAGAAAGTATTAGTAAAACCATTCATAAAAAATATTTGATTCAGAAAAAGAAATTATCCATTCTCCTTAATAATCAAAAATCACATCACCAGAAGTCAGTTAAAAATACAAATAATCATCAAAAATTTATTAATCTTTTCAGTACTATATTTAGTGAGACAGAAACTTCATTTCTATCTCAAAACCCAAATTACAGCCCGCACATTCAATATAAACAAGAGAAACCCACAATCATAGTAGAATCAGAGTTAGCCTTGAAAACCATTTCCGAACCCCTTATCCCTCAAGCCCAAATTGCTAATATCCTTAAAAAACACACCGACAGAAAACCAACCGACAGTAAAATTATTAAGTCTATAAAATCAAAAATTTCAAACAACTCCCTTATCGCTACTAAAGCCGACAAATCCAACTCAATAGTAATATTAGAAAAACAAAGTTATTTAGATAAAATGTACGCTCCCATACGTTCCACATTTCACTCCATGATACAGAGAGCATTCACAATTCATCTATCTGATTCAAGTAGAACCAAAGAACTAGACAAAATTATATCAATAGCAACGGAGAATGGTTTCCCAGGTAATCTTATTCAAAATTTAATTCACAAAAACTGTACAAATCAACAAGGGCTCATATTTATCCTAATATTTTAGACCGAACGAACACAAAATTTACAACATTTACTTATTTTGGGCGCGTAACAAATAAAATATCAAATATTTTCAAAAAACAAAATCATCAAATTGCATTTAGACCAGCGAGCAAACTTTCAAATATACTTTTTAACGCGAAAGACAAAATTCAATCTATTAAAAAATCGGGAGTATACCAAATTTCATGTTCCGAATGTAACAGCACATATGTAGGACAGACAGGTAGGAGTTTTGAAAAGAGATACAATGAACATTATATAGCATTCAGACTTAGACATACAACAAGTTCTTTTTCAAATCATTTCTTAGAGTGTAATCATTCATTTCCACATATGGATAATTTAAAACTTTTACATTTTTGCAATAAAGACCAAAGGCTTAATCTTTTGGAGTCATTAGAGATATACCGCCAAAGCAAGAACATTAATTCTAATCTGCTTAATGAGCAGACGGATTTAATTTCTTCGCCATTATTTAAGCTCTTATAATGACATGTACCTCTTCTGAAAACACCGCACCTTAATCCGATCGGCATATTTAGTTAATCCATAGTAATAAATCTCAGTCCTAATTAGGTTCATTAAAAATCCATACCTCACCTATAAATTGTTAACACCCTGTATTCTTCTTCATTCAACACTTGATAATGACCTGCAAAGGTCGAAACTATAGTTGTGGCAAAATTGATAATATATTGTAAACTTTGTTTGTGTATATTATACAATAAATAGTGGTATAAAAACTTAAAAATTATTTTCATTTAACCTTTTTTGAATATAATTGGTGTAAAATATAAGTGCGGACATCTCTTATTCGTAACTGAAATGACTTAAGACTCAACCCAATATTTTAATCTTTATTTGCCCAACAGAAAACCGTCTTCTCTAATCCTCTTCCGATGAGATCTAATATAGAGTTGTGGCTTTTGTTGGTAAAGGAACAATAACTTATTGTTTTTAACTTAATCATAACCAAAAAATGCAATTAAAAGTAATAAATTAAACGATTGCAAACTCAGCCAATGAAACATATATTATGAATTAATGACTTTATTGCCAGAATTGATGTAATGCTAAGTGTTAATACTGAAAAATGTAAATAATATATATTTGGCAATTATATAATATCAAAATATATTCTTATCATTATCATCAAAAACTAAAGCAAAATGTTGTTGGAATATGCTAGAGATATAAAGTCAGGAAATTTAACTATAGCTAAATATATTTCTAAAGAGAAGTGTATAAGATCATACTAAAACTTGATTTTTTTATAAAGATAAAAGAGTTATTAGAATCATATTTATAAATAGTTCAAGACACATTAATCCTAGTTGTACTTATCCCTCAATGATTTGTCAAATAATATTTAAACGAGAATAGGTTGCTATTGACACTGCTACTAAAAAACGAATAACTTTCCATTTTCATTTCAAATGTTAAATACTTTATAACATTTCCGCCTAATGCCAAGTTGAAAAGTGATCAAAACTGCAAGTGTATATAATACTCGAACTAAATCCTATTTTTATTTTAAACTGTGCACATTTAATTAACAAAACTTGATAAGTTCACTTAGAATATCTCATACTCAACATATCAAAAATTATCACTAAATTATATATGTTCTTCACTGTTCTTAATAAACATGTCCCTAAATTACCGACAACTAAGTGAAAATTTCCACCGTGTTTTAATTCGAAAATCAAAGTAAACATACGAACCAAAGCTTTGCTTAGAAAAATGTTGCTGAGGGATTGTGCGTTCCCCTATTTTCACCAAATTTAAAGAACTTCTCAATTTAATTAAACGTCAAGTTTTAGATGCCGATTTCATTAAACAGTTGGTGTTGTTTCACAATTTCAGCGGCGCTTATTAACTTAAATAAACACGTCGCAATTTTATATCGATATATATATATATATATATATATATATATATATCAGTACTTGTAAAATTTTGGTACATATATCTTTAAGAATGACCAACGATCGAAATTGGTCGGAGAAATATAATAAAATTTGAAACAACACCAAGTATTAAATTAACATCCCTCTCATTTATGCACATTTTATCGCTAGCAAACCCGGAATAAGAATTTCAGCGTTTCTGAATAATTTTAGTCAAAACTGGAAACACCTACAATCTATGACGATTCTACTATCGATATGTATAATTCTTTTACAATTGTGAAAGTTGAGAAACCGCAATTGATATCTATAATGGCCAGGCTGATTTCAGATCAATTTTAGCTAAACCATTATGTACAATTTTTAATTTTTCAATATCTACAACTCCATTTCCTAACCGATGGAAATCTTCAATACTTTCTCCTATCTTTAAGAAAGGTGACGCTTCACATATAAATTATTATCGCCCTAATTCACTTGAAAACTTCACAAAAATATTAGATATTGTGCTTCATAACTTTATCTTCAATAGTACTTGATCATATATTTCACCATACCAACATGGTTTCATGTCTGGTCGCTCAACAATGTCGAAACTTGAAACCATCTCTCAAAACATTATAGAAACTCTTTACATACGTGGTCAAGTGGATATAATTTATACGGTCCTCTCATGTGCATTTGATCAATCAACAAAATTAGCTTCTTGGGAACTGCACCTGCACTATACAAACTTCTTACCTAAAAAATCGTACGTGCTATGTGTTTTATAATGGGTTTAATTCATATGAAATTATGCTTCTCTCTGGTGTTCCACAAGGCTTCTGCCTCCTGTCCTTTCTCCAGTGTTAGCATATAATAATAATAATAATAATAAATGGCTTTATTTGCATAATAAACAAAGAAAATAGTGAACAAAGACTAAAGAATAATAACTAAGTAACTTAAATTAATAAATGCTAAAATAAATAAATAATATGCAGATGATCTCAAAATTTACTTGAAAATTGGTTCTCAGAATAATCTAGGCATACTCCAATGTAAGCTAATTATCTTCGCCGACAGATGTATTAATGTCAAAATAAAACTTAATATAGAGAACATGCAAAGCATTTGCTTCCAAATAACACTTAGCCGACACTCAATTATTTAGTGCTGATACTTTTAAAAGTCTAGGTGTTTTGTTTGACAGAACACTCTCTATCGCGGCTCATTGGGACTCTCTTCGAGCGGCGGCATCAAGGTTTTTAGATTTTCTTTTTAGAATATCTCTAGAATTTAATAATATTGAAGCTATAAAATCATTATGCAATGCCTTTGTAATATGTAAAATGGAATACTATACATTGATCTGGTATCCCATTTACGCAATCCAGTCTTTATTATTGGATCATTAACATCGTCGATTTATAAAAGTTTTATCATGAAAACTTGATGGTATTTATCCACCTACAGGAATATCCCAAAATAGACTCTTCATTCAATAACGTGTAGCTGACCACTAGAAAGATTTGCCACGGCGCAATACTTTTAAAAAGATTCTACATGGAGGTATAGATTGCTCTCAAATATTAGCTTCTATACCACTCAATATGCCAGTTCAATACACTAGGTTTACGTCAACCTCTACACTGTCAACTTTGCGCACCAACGTTCTACACGGCTCACCACATTATTATATATAATGTTATAGATAGTGTTTTGCCACATTTAATACGAAAATTAATAAAACATTCGGGGAATTTACTTCCGCACTTATTCATTTACAACCAAATTAAATAATCTTGATATGGAAAATAAACAATTAAATGCTGAAATTGAAAAAATTAAGAGCACACAAATCAAAAATCCTGAAACGAATAATAATATTATTAATGAAATAGAAGAGCGAAATGTCAGATCTAAAAATTTGATTATTTTTAACGTAAAGGAATCATTGTCTTGCAAAACTCAAATACTTATTAATGATGACATGTCTGCAGTTCATACATTATTTAATAATGACACTGATATTATCCCTTCGATAAAAAATGTAATCCGTATTGGTAAAAATAATGAAAATAAGACACGACCTATCAAAGTTATATTCATGAATAAAGATACTCCCATCAATGTATCAAAGAATCTAAATAAACTTCTACCTGAAGACACAAATATTAAATTTAATTTGTTTAATTATAATATTTATAGGTTAGATAGAAATCAGTTTAATAGTGGTAAAATTCGAGGAGGTGGTATATTAATATGTTACGAAATGTTCTAATGAATTAAGCATTTCTGAGGTTCGTGTGGAACAGCTTTACGTCTTTTTGACTATAGGCGGCGCAAATATTTTAATAGGTGGTGTTTATATTCCTCCTAGCTCTAATCTTGAAAAATATTATCAACATTGTGATTCTTTAGAATTAATCAATATGCATTACAGTAATGCTAGATTTATTATATGCGGTGACTTTAATATCCCGAACATTAAATCCTGGAACAATTCTAACTTGGTATTATTAGATCAATCAAACTCAAATAATTATTTAGATGTGTTAGCTAATGCATATAGTTTTTTAAACTTTGAGCAGAAGAACACTATATGTAATCAAAGGGAAACAATTCTAGACTTAGTTTTTTCTGATTTTGATGAACTTTTGGTGAATAAAGCTGATGACTTGTTGGATAGAAACTCGCTACATCATACAGCGGTAACATTCACAGCCAAAATTGATGATATAGAAACTTTCACTCCCCTTCATTCTATTAAGAATTTTAAGAAGGCAAATTATGCGGAAATTAATAAATATTTGAGTTTGATTGATTGGGATGACATCTTTGAAGAACGTGATTTCAATAAGATTATACAGTTATTTTATGAACACTTGTATCATATAATTAATTTGTATGTGCCCATGAAAGTGATTCATGTGAGCAACTATCCCTGTTGGTTTGATTTTATACTAATTAAAATGATCAAGGAGAAGAAAGGTCTTAATGCAAAATACAAACAGCATAGACTCGATGAAGATTGACAACGTTTTTGTAAATTAAGAAGAGAATGCAAAAATCGATGCAAAATATTAGAGGATCGATATATAAAAAACATGGAGTTAAATATGAATAGTCATCCAAGAAAGTTCTAACAACATGTGTCAAAGCTGAAAAAGGAAGACGGTTTTCCACGAATAATGATATCGAAGCTTTGTTATCAATTTGGCGGACAGTTATGATGAGTTGTCACAATTAGCAAATAATTTTAACTGTGGGCCTGACGACATTCCTGGAGACATCTTGAGTAATTGTGTATGCTCTCTTTCAAAACCAATATATATATATATATATATATATATATATATATATATATATGAAATTTGTAAATGAAAAATAATTATTTTTCTGAGCATTACTGCACCGTTATCTCACAAAACATATGCAAGACCTAATGAGCCTAAATAAACGATAACAACACAAAAAACGTCGTATTGTACTTAATGTGATTTAAGTCATGTGACGGCAGCTAATAGTTATATCATTCAATGCCTGGCGGTGCATTAGCACGAGGAGTAGTTGTTTTAACTATTAGCTGTTATGTCTTGCATATGTTTTGTGAGATAACGGTGCAGTAATGCTCAGAAAAATAATTATTTTTCATTTACAAATTTCATTTCTAACAATCTGCATCGGTAAATTAATTTTATTTAATTTATACATATATATATATATATATATATATATATATATATATATATATATATATATATATATATATATATGATATTTCAAAGGTCACTGTCTCAAGGTGTTTTCCCTGATTTATGGAAACATAGCTTTTTAATGCCTATCTATAAATCTGGAAAAAAGGATTTAATTATAGGGGAGTGGCGCACCAATCAGCTATTCCAAAAATCCTAGACAAAATTGTTTCATGACAGTTAAGGTGGCTGTCCAAAAATATAATTATTCAGGAACAACATGGTTTTTGTATTGGACGGTCCACAGTTACAAATTTATTGGAATATCAAAGCTATATATTAGATGCCTTGGAGAAGGGACATCAAGTTGATGCAATCTACACTGACTTCTCCAAGGCATTTGATAGAGTAAACCACAAATTATTGATTCACAAGTTGAAGTGTTTTGAGTTTAATAATACCGTTATTAAATGGATTGATTCTTTTTTATGTAATAGATCGCAAATTGTAAAAATAGCAAATTTTCTATCAGAACCTATTTATGTGCCTTCTGGGGATCCTCAAGGGACCCATTGCGGACCTATCCTTTTTCTTTTATTTATTAATGATCTAAGTAGGGCATTCATAAATTGCGAATATATGTTTTTTGCAGACGACCTGAAACTGTTTAAATCAATTGAATGTCCTGCTGATAAGCGTCATATTCAGTGTTGCCTTGATAAGCTCGTGCAATGGTGCGAGATTAATGATTTAGCCTTGAACATTCAAAAATGTAAATTCATTCAATTTTTGCGAAAATCCTCTACAATTCATTTCAACTATAAACTAAGTGATTTCAAATTAATGCAAGTTGAGTGCATAAACGATCTAGGAGTGATGTTTGACTCTAAAATGACATTTAACCAGCACATTGATTTAATTACTAAGAGCGCACTTAGAACCCTTAGTTTTGTATTTAGGAATGGTCACAAATTTAATCTATCAACCATACGATTACTCTACTGCTCTCTGGTTAGATCAAAATTAGAATATGCTAGTATGGTGTGGTCTCCATATTATACTACATATTTTTCTAAATTGGAAAGGGTTCAAAATAAATTTATGCGATATATATCGTTCAAATTCTGCATTCCAAATGAAAATCCAAATATTTTATTAAATAATTTAAACCTTAAATCATTAAGGTCTAGGAGAATTGAACTGGATCTATGTTTTTTTCATAAATTAGTATCCGGAGAGATTATTTCTAGTAAGTTAATCGGTTTGGTAACATTTAATGTAAACCCATGTAGGAGTGAGGATATATTTTATATTAGCAGATGCAAGAACAATTATACTTTCAATAGTCCTCTTAATAGAATTCTGAGATGCATTAATCTCTGTAACGTAAGCGGCACTTTCGACATTTTGGGCACTGATTTTCTTACTTTTAAAAGAAAACTAAAACATTTGTTTTAATATTATAGATATTCTATTAGCCGGGTGTTATTTATTGGTAGTTTTTTTACATAATTATTGTTATTTTTTTTAGATATTCTACACATATATATATACAACTATTATTATATTGTTAAAGATTAGGAAAGTTATATATGTTTTATTTTTAAGTTTATATATAATTCTATTTAATTTGTATCATTAATTACGAGTGTTGGTGATTTTAGTCTAGTTGAATTATTGTTTGTTTTTAATACATTTTGGACAATTTGTATTTTTATTTTTGTAAAATGGTGAATCCGTTTAATAAAGATTATTATTATTATTATTATTATTATTATTATGTAATTTTTCTCAAACATTTTGTTTTGCAGTTTGGTATTTATTATTATTATTATTATTATTATTATTATTATTATTATTATTATTATTTGTAAAACATATTTCTATGAATTTTATTTCGACCTGTAATTGGGTATATCCTGTTGGCCTATATATCGATATTATTACTATTAGTATTATTACCAGCCTTTAAAATTAAAATTAAATACTCATTGGTACAACTCTACATAATTCTTCTTTGTCTTAAAATAAAAGCAAATATATAATCAAAATATAACTGAAAATTTGAAAGTTACGGTTTTTATCCAGTGTACATATATTTTTGATCAGGTCTCTTCATTTTGTCATGTTAGGAATATCCAGTGCAACGCTATTAAAACAAATATTAAATAATAGGTAAAATTAAATTTAAAACCTTGTTTAAAATTCAGTTTAACAAACCAAATGTTTTAAATTTAATTTGACCTATTATTTCACCAAGAGGTAATTGGAAATTTCATTGAAAAAAATATTAAATTATATTCAAATTATAACAATAATGAATAGACAAATAAATTAAAACATATTAAGATGACATTGAGACGTGGACTGCGTGTTTCCAAAGTTTTGACAATCTGATTTTCTAGACATTCCCTTTAGCCAACCACCAACCAACACGTCCTTTTAACCGTTGTTTGGGATTTAAATTGTTGATTATCCTCCGACTACGTGTATATTTTACGTAACATCAATTTTCAACGAAATTAGTGGTTATTGTCGATTTACTTTTGACTTATGAAAAATGTTTACTCAGTACAACTTAATATTAACTTTATTAGTAAGGTAAGATATTAAACATAATTATTTACTATATTTAAGGAAACCTGACGAAGTTTAAACAATTGAGAATGTATCAGAATTTAAATTCCTATTGTGTCATTATTGGTACTAAATTCAGCAGTGCGTAAGAAAAAAATGCGAATTTGGATTTTTCCGGAAATTGAGAGGCAATACATCCTTCACCTAAAAGTGCGTATTACTTCTGTTCGGTTTGTAATATGTAGACACAGAACTGCGACGGAATGCGAATTCTTAAATTCTTCGCAC
>CAXAKX010001357.1:0-20662 GCA_963969525.1 Ontholestes murinus | reverse complement strand
CTCCTGTATTTTCTGTCTTCCCCAGAAACAAAATTCGGAACGAAATTGAAAATCAGTATTACTCAGTTCTTTATGTAGCTGAATATGATATGCTTGATATCGATTTTTCTTCAGAATGCTTTGTACTGACCTCTCGCTTATGCCAGTTCCTTCACCAATGTCTTTTTGGTTCCTCGTTGATGATAGGCTTTCTTCTTTTGTTTTTTGTAATTCACACCTCCCATTTACATGTCAAACTAATTGTTTAATTGACAGATGCATTTTTTTCAGTCATGGCTATCTATTCAAAAACAAATTCGCATTCAAGGACCGTTTGAAATATAAATTCTTTTATATCTTGAAAATTATCACTTTTAGGTATAGGATATGCTTAACATTTTTTGTAGAAAATTAAATGTAGAATAATATCAAATTTAAAAAAATATATGATTCCATTAAAAAAAAAAGAGTTACGACAATTTGAAATTTTAGAAAATGGCGTGTCTGATACAAAGGCAGGGTTCCTCAAAAGTGAAAATTTTTAACATTGGTACATAAACAGTACTTATGACCAACCATAGGAAAAAGAAAATTTCTTAAATTTTAAATACAACATCAGAATAATTTTTTTTGTGAACCTCTGCTTTTTACATTTTTTTCAGAAAAACGTCAATAACTCGGAAATGCCATATCGAAATTAAAAACCAAAAAAAGGTTTAAGTTATAAAATACTATCCAAATTATAAAATGAAAAAATATACAGGGTGTTCCATTTAAAAAAATGTTTGCTTTTTTTATAACGCAAAATTGGGACACCCTGTATATTTGAAAATAATTTTACGGCATAGAGATTTTTAATTCAATAAATTTTTATATGAAACATTTTTTTCTATCTCTTACGAGAAAGGCGCTAGGAAAGCTTGACGCACTGTTGCAGGACCCTGTATATTAACATGTATATGCTTATTTTTCCATTATTTGGACGATATAATATAGCTTTGCCAGTAAAAAAAATTGCTCAAATAACTATTTGAGAGGTTATTATTTCAGATCAAGGTACAACCAAAAAAATATAAGCCTACCATCTGCATATATAGATTTATCAATAATTACAAAAAGGACTCTGCGGCCACGCAAGGGAATTGTTATGTATGCTGAATTAGTATTGTTATGTGAATTAAAAGAAAAAAAAATGTGTTCCGAATATGTATGGTTACACGTTTACATAACTTAATTAAATAAATTGCATATTTAAATATACAAACGACAAAATAAGCCAGTTCAAACCTATTTTGAAAATTAAATTAACTCAATTTAATTATACAGGGTGACTGACGAAAAACGTTTGATGCTGTATCTCGCTTATTTTTTATCCGATTTTAGTAAATAAAACATCAAATTAAACCATTTTTAAAACACTTTAAAAGGATCTGAACTGTTATTTTTTCTCGAACCCAGTTTTTGACAAAATACGATCAACATTTTTTTTTTAATTGCACTGTATATATATTTTATTGATTCGCAAGGAGTTTTTTTTCTGAATATAAAATTGTAGACAAATTTATCCATACATCAAACTTAAGTCGAGAAATTGAGGATTAAAAAAATAAATAAAAAGTCAAGTATCCATTGTAAACAATATACAGACCCTATTTTAAATGTCAAAAGTGACAGTGGCAGCCATTGATACAATACTGCAACGATTTTTAATTATTTCATAATTAAAATGTTGCAATATTTCAAACACTGTACTAGAATTTTGTGCTTCTACAGAAATCGTTTTTCACTATTTGAAATCTTGCAACATTTTTATTATGAAATTATTAAAAATCATTGCAGTATTGTACCAATGACTGACACTGTCACTTTTGACATTTGGAATAGGCTCTGTATATTGTTTACTATGGGTATTTGATTTTTAATTTTTTTTTTAATCCTCAATTTCTCGACTTTGGTTTGATGAATGGATAAAATCGTTTACAAATTTAGATTCAGAAAAAAAATCTCCTTGCGGATCAGTACAAAATATATATACAGTGCAATTTGAAAAAAAAAAGTTGATCGTCTTTTGTCAAAAACTGGATGCAAGAAAAAATATCAGTACAGTTCATATTAAAGTCTTTTAAAAATCATTTAATTTGATGTTTTATTTATTCAAATCGGATCAAAAATAAGCGAGATCCAGCACCAAAGGTTTTTCGTCAATCACCCTGTATATATATATATACGATCAGGTGATATAATAGTTGAATAAAAAGTGGATAAACTAATGTACAATTGTACATGGTCAAATCTTCTGCCACTGGCAATTCAAGAAGGTTTCCTCTTTTTTAAACAACTTGCTCTCTTCTAGATAATTTCAAACTTTCTGGTATAGTGCCTGTATAGGACTTATTCTGTGCTTCTACCATATTGTTTTAAACATAATGCGTAATTCGGTGAAACAGCTTTAATAAACGAAAAGATAATACATAGAAAGTGAAGAAAAGAGTTTCCATTTCTTAGACTAAGCAAATTGCTTTTTGCGTAAATAAATTACACAATCACATACCTGAGTTATGGTTCCAATTTGAAAACGCCTCTTGTTGTCTTGTTCGCAGCGATGAAGTAATCACGCCAAACAGTCCACAGCGAATATATTTCAACCCCGAATGTGAATGACTTGAAAATTTAATGTCTAACCACTATGGCGAATGATAGAATAATACGTTGAACACACCGGCATGTATTTTCACTTACTAGCAATCCCCAACACCACTAGGATACAAAACAAAAATGCCTTTTTGTCTGAGATGTACAAAAACAAAATCTACTCCGCGCAGGTGGGGAGATAAGCGCGCGTGTTGATTTCGAAGAATTATCCTGTCAATTAATAACAAGCAACCTATGCATAATTGGTTGCCTATACTAAATCAGAAAATAATTAAATTAAACGCCCAACTAATTTTCTAATCGCTAAAATATATAAATAATATAATTACGTGTTTAAGTAATATATTATGTCAGTGATCTCAATTTTAAACAAGTACATTCACCTAAAAATACATTGCAGAATAAAATTGACCTTAAAGTTTATTTTCTAGTTTTCAAACTCGTTCCCAAAATATAACAAAATTTTGCTTCAATTTCGTATATTTTAATAGCCTTTTCCTTTATTTTAAACAGATATTTAATAACCTCATTGTCAAAAAAATCAGCTACAGATACCCTAAATAAAAAGGATGGATATTATAAGTTAGATATGCATTTCTTCGCTGCATTTATATATTTTAAAAGCTAAATGTACATTTCGAATACAATCCGTTTATTGTCAATAGCTGATTGACCAAATTTAACATACAAAACTCAAAAATTCACGGGTTGTCTGGCTTGATTATTGTTAATCAAATAAATAGAAATCTCGAGAAGGGTTCAATAGTTATGGTATGGGAAAATTCATACTAGGTGTAATAAGTAATAATTTTCATGTTTTTCATCTATATTGCTTCTAACATATTCAATCTGTTATCAGCTGAGTGTTTTAATATTTTTATTTTATCTACTTAGATTTTATGTCCCGTGGAGCCTTTAAAATATGTAAATACAGTGAAGGAAGGGTATCTAACTTATAATATAGTTTCTCTTCGGGTATTTCAAACATACTACCAGAAATAAATAATTGAGTTTTAAGAAATCTCATACAAATTAAAAAAACATTTTATAATAACATTTTTATTCTCACTGTAAAAACAAAATAAGTGATAAAAATAATTTTTAAAAAATGTCAAAGATTTGTTTGTGTAATATCATTTTTTTTAAGAAAGGATAAGGCTTGTATATAACATATTAGTATTAATAATTTTATGATAAAACTTATGCGGTTATAGTTTCACAGTATAATAGCATTCACGTATTTTATTAAATAACTGGTAATTATCCTTCATCAATATTAAATCCCTATTGAAACATTGAATTGACGAGGATACATTTCATTATGTATCCTCGTCAATAACTCCATAACATATTTAAATAAAATAACACAGTTGCTTAAACCAGTTTAAATGTGTTCATGCAACTTCATGTTTCTTTATTGAAATAATTATTTAACGAATTTGTAAAAGTTATTTTGAAGTAATTAAATAACGTAATCCTATAAAACCCTATACTTTGTTTTAGTTTGACTTATCAATTCGTTTGATTATTTTATTTAGTAATTTAGGGAAATATCTTTAAACCCAAATTTTGACATACAGTTTATAATTATAATTGTTACTAATTGGTATCTTAACATGAAATTATTTGAGATCCCTTGTTGCCGCCGATTCGCGATTTATCCGCGAAGACAAATTAGAAAGCTCGCAACAGGCGCGGGTTACTACCTGAAAGGGACGAGACCCTCATATCCGGGCTCCCAGGCACCCTGGAGAGCAAGCACCAATTTATGACGTCGTTAAATAGGACCAGATCACCCATAGACAGGGCCTATTAAGGAATTTCGCAGAAGACCGAAGGTTAAATTATGCGAAGACACGTTTTGGGCAAACAAAGGAGTTCGCGGAAGTCGGGGGAGAAGCACAGGACATAAGGGTAGAGAAAGCGGCAACAGGGCAAATTATCCATCCTTCCCCAAAGGAAAGCAGACCAATGGAACGTCAACATGACCATTTCCATCCCTTCCAATTAAGGGAAAAGTACCACCCCCAACAATCTCGCTAGGAGCGCGAGAAGAAGGAGGAATTGACTCACCTTCAAGAATTCGAACTGTAAAGAGCTAATTTTATTCATTATTTGTTATCTACGATAGAGATCAATTTCGTGTTAAGTTGAAAATAAATCGTGTACAGTTAAAACCATTTTAAGAATTTTTTAATGAGTAGTTCATTAATGGTCCTTCGAAATTAATTCAGTTTGAAACCCAAACATTTTGGTCCTTCGAACCGGATCAAGTTCAAAAAGTTTTTGAACGCCAGTCTGCATTTTGGAAGTTCGCCGCCTGTCTGTCCGAGCCGAACGAGAGCCGAGAAGATCAGGTACCGGGAACATCATCGCCGTGTTGTCCAGAAGTCGGCAGCAAGCGATCAGCAGAACACAAAAAGTGGAGTTCTCGCGGAGTCGTGCAGTTAGCAGTCAAGGAGTACTGGAGCTGTCCACGAACGGGAGGGTGAGTCCGATTGTCCATTTTCCTTTTTAATCTATAAATCCTAATCGATTTCAAAATGGCCGAGATGTCCGCGGAACTCAAATCAATATTGCAAACTTTAGCGCGTAAACATTCATATACAGGGTTATTCATGCTATACGGCACGGAATATTGTGGCCAAAATACGTGACTTTCAAAAAGTTTCACTTTGGTGATATATGGGGGTCTATTAGGGCTACTTTTTAAAATTACTTTCATAATATACAGGGTGTCCCAAAAACCCTAAAAGTATCAAAGTTGTGTTTTTTTAATGAAACACCCTGTATTTTATTGCATTTTTGGATCCTTCGATCAAAACAAGTGTGTGTTTTAATAAGGTTTTTATTACTTAAACCTTAAGGTTTTTGAAATAATTTGAATTTTGTAAAAATTTAACCTAATTTTCATGTTTCAAATACTTAAAAAGTAATTAAGTTATGCATACCAAATTTACACTGAAATGTAACAATAGATCATATTTTATTTTCCAAGTATAATAAATTTGACATCTTATACCGGGTGTAAAAAAATTGGAATTAAACAAATGAGAACTTTAAATGACTATAACTTCATTTATTTAAATGGAACGCTATATTTATTAATTTATCAGCAAATGCACGTTTTAATTACCTATCGAATGGTATTTATATCTTAAATGTTAAGTCTTCTCGTTTTTACAGAAAACTCCAAAATATTGTTTATTGCACCGTTTTAGTACTTTTTAAGTAAACATTTTAATGTATCCAGTTTTCTATAGTATTTAAAAACTTCAGATAATTAATTTAGTATGCCACTTTAGTTTAAAAAGCCTGTCTTTTGTTATAGTTGTCTTATTTTGCATTTTTGTGTTAGATCGTTAGTAATCGTTATTGTTTGAACATCGCTGTTGTATTTTTTGGTAAAAAATAAAGATTTACTCAAAAGAGTATTGGCATTATCTTTATGCTTGGAGAATGTCATCAAAATTGTTTATTGGCTTGTCGAGTTTATACTTAAAGGTTTCCCGAAAGAAATCACCCTAAGCCAGCCATTTTTTGAGAGACTATTAAACCAATTTAAAGATTTAAATTGGAAGTGTCAGTTATAAAAACCCCAGAATAAGAAAATCTGTGTAAATTTTCATTTTTTACTATTAAATACAACAACGATGTTCAAACAATAACGATTACTAACGATCTAACACAAAAACGCAAAATAACACAACTATAACAAAAGACAGGCTTTTTAAACTAAAGTAACAGACTAAATTAATTATCTTACGTTTTTAAATACGATGGAAAACTAGATACATTAAAATGTTTACTTAAAAAGTACTAAAATGGTGCAATAAACAATATTTTGGCGTTTTCTGTACAAACGAGAAGACTTAACATTTAAGATATAAATACCATTCGATAGGTAATTAAAACGTGCATTTGCTGATAAATTAATAAATATAACGTTCCATTTAAATAAATGAAGTTATAGCCATTTAAAGTTCTCATTTGTTTAATTCCAATTTTATTACACCCGTTATAAGATGTCAAATTTATTATACTTGGAAAATAAAATATGATCTATTGTTACATTTCAGTGCAAATTTGGTATGCATAACTTAATTACTTTTTAAGTATTTGAAACATGAAAATTAGGTTAAATTTTTACAAAATTCAAATTATTTCAAAAACCTTAAGGTTTAAGTAATAAAAACCTTATTAAAACACACACTTATTTTGATCGAAAGATCCAAAAATGCAATAAAATACAGGGTGTTTCATTAAAAAAAATACAACTTTGATACTTTTAGGGTTTTTGGGACACCCTGTATATTATGAAAGCAATTTTAAAAAGTAGCCCTAATAGACCCCCATATATCCCCAAAGTGAAACTTTTGAAAGTCACGTATTTTGGCCAAAATATTCCGTGCCGTATAGCGTGAATAACCCTGTATAAAGCGTCAACTTATTAATTTAGAATCATTTATAAAAGATTGTGGAGATGTAAGTAAAAACGTGAAGCAGATTCAGTGTGATTTAACGCAAATCAAGAGTAGTCTCAGTGAATATCGAGAAATTGAGGCGGATGCCTATGATCCTAACTTTGATGCTAGTTTCTTAAATATCACTGAATTAAATAAAAAGTATTTTGAACTAGAAGAGCGTCTTCCTGTTTCCCAGCCTCCGGCAAGTGAAGCCTTGGAAACGGGAAGTAGTTCAAACCAAAAGGTTTTTTTTCCAACGATCAACATTCCGGAGTTTGATGGCAATTGTCGCGAATGGCTTGCATTCAAAGATTCATTTAAATCGTTAATAGATAGTCAGAATACGTTTTCAAAGGTGCAAAAATTTCATTATTTGAAATCGGCACTTCGGGGTAATGCAGCAGACGTGATTAGGTGTTTAGAGGTTACAGAAGCAAATTACGAAAGCGCATTTAAATTATTAGAAAAAACATTTCAAAATACACGGATTATTGTCAATAGTCACTTGAAGGAATTATTTAATTTACCGCGTATTGAAGAAGATAACTTAGCATCGTATAGGCTAGTGTTAAATTCGGTATCGCAACATGTAAGGTCATTGGAAGCAATGAATCGACCAGTTAAGCATTGGGACGATATATTGGTGTTTTTTATTGTTAGCCGTTTACCCCCAATTGCGCGGATAGATTGGGAAAATCAGTTAAGGGATGATGAGCTTGCGAATTTTGGGGAAGTTCAAACATTTTTAATCCGCAAGTGTCAGATGCTTGAGGCGATTAATGATAGAGACGAAGGTATAAAGGAGGTTTCGGGTAAAATAAATAAAGCTATAAACGAGTTTAAGCCCAACACAATTAGTTGTTTTATGTGCAAACGAGAGCACGGAATAGTTCAATGTGAAACCTTTTTAAAATTAGACGCTAACAAACGGTTGGAAACAATAAGGGCCAAAAAATTATGCACAAACTGTTTAAGGCCAGGGCATATTAACGTAGATTGTAGATCCACAAGATACTGTAAAAAATGTTCCAAAAAGCACAACACCTTATTACATTTTGAGAAAAAATCCGTGCAGACCAGCGTGTTACATATGCAATCAGAATGCAAAACAAATGTATGTTTAGCCACGTGTCTTGTAGATGCAATCGATTTTAAAGGGTGCAAACATAAAGCGAGGGTTTTGTTGGATCCTGGATCGGAAGTAAATTTAATCACAAAAAGATTTAGTCATAAATTACATCTTACAGAAACGGCCGAAAATATTTCGATCGCAGGAGTAGGAATTAACACAATAAATGGTCAACGGGCGGTAGAAGCGATTATTGGCTCGCGAATAAATGAATTTAGTATAAAATTGAAATTTATCATTCTTGATAAAATAACAAACGTCATACCGGCAAATTTCGTGGATATAAAATATTTTAAAATTCCGTCAAAAATAACATTAGCCGATCCAGAATTTAACAAACCCGACGAAATAGACATGATAATAGGCGCTGAAAACTACCATAAAATTTTGAGTAGCGGGAAAATTTTAATTAATAACGGGGATTTGGCTCTGCAAGAAACCCAAATGGGATGGGTAATTAGCGGAAAGGTCCGATCCAATGTTGAGTCTAATTTAGTTTCTTATAATACAGTTACGCTAAACAGATTAGAAAAACAAGTTAGGAAGTTTTGGGAAATTGAGAACATAGAGCAGGAGTGTGTAGTTAAATCAGCATCAGATGTAGTTTGTGAACATTTTTATAAGGAAACCACAGTTAGAGACAGTGGAGGGCGTTTCACCGTAGCGTTACCGTGGAAGGAAGAAATAGGAGGATTAGGTTCGAACTACAGCATGGCCTATAAACGGTTTATTTCCCTAGAAGGTCGGTTAAATAGAGAACCGAAATTAAAAATACTGTATAATGATTTTATAACGGACTACCTAAGGTTAGGTCATATGAAATTAATTCATTTAACAAATGAAGAAAGGGTCAACAGCTATTTTTTGCCGCATCACGGAATTTTTAAGGAAAATAACGTCACCACTAAATTGAGGGTCGTGTTTGACGCGAGCGCGAAATCTAAGTCAGGAAAATCTTTAAACGATTGTTTACGAAAGGGACCGGCATTACAAAACGATTTATTTGATATTTTAGCTCGTTTTCGCATACATCAATTTGTGATCACAGCGGATATAAAAAAGATGTATCGGCAAATTAAAACTAGATCTGAAGATAATATTTATCAAAGAATATTATGGAGGTTCTCGCCGGAACAATCCTTAAAAATCTACGAATTACAAACCGTTACATATGGGACGTGTTGCGCTCCATATTTAGCGGTTAGGTGTTTAAATGAAGTCGGCCAAGAATGTAACGATCAATCAATTAAAAATATTATAGAGAACGATTTTTATATGGATGATTTGCTGACGGGTTCATCTTCAAGGGAAGAAACAAAATTAATTAGGAATGAGGTACGCAGAGTGTTGTCGGGAGGGGGTTTTGAATTGCATAAATGGGCCTCTAATGACAAGGAACTCATTAGCGATCTAGAAGAGCAATCAGACGCAGAAAATGTAATCATTCCGACGGGTTCGAATATTAAAACACTAGGGATTACATGGGATTCTCATTTAGATAATATTGTTTATGAAAGTTTCCATATTAATGTATATGTAAAATGTACGAAAAGAAATATTTTATCGGCAGTAGCACAATTTTTTGATCCGTTGGGATTACTCGGGCCTACCGTCATATTAGCAAAACTATTGTTACAAAACCTTTGGCAATTAAATCTAGATTGGGATGTGGTTGTACCGAAGGAAATAGATAAACGGTGGCGTCAGTTAGGTACCGAGCTAAACAAATCAATAGTCATTAATTTTCCGCGTAAAATAATTACAGCACCTCATGCAATAACGGAAATTCATGCTTTTGGAGACGCGAGTGAAAAGGCTTATGGGACGGCGATTTACGTTAGGTCTATAAAACCGAATGGTGAATCAGGGTGCACCCTGTGGTGCGCAAAATCGAGGGTTGCCCCCTTGAAGGTAATCAGCTTACCTCGATTAGAACTTTGCGCCGCGGTTTTGACAGCGCAATTGGTGAAGCGGGTAAGCGGTTATTTACCAAATTGTAACCGAATTCGGTATTACACAGACTCGGTAATTGCACTATCGTGGATAAAGTCTCCTTCGACTAATTTTAAAACGTTCGTGGCACATAGAGTAGGTGAAATACATACCTAAACAAATCCCGCGGATTGGTTTCATGTAACAGGTAGTGAAAACCCAGCCGACATTATATCTCGAGGGGCTTTTCCAACAGAATTAAAAAATAATGCATTATGGTGGAGAGGTCCGCAGTTTATTAATGAAAATGTGGAACCACCAGAGTTTATATCAAATATAAATATTGAACGATCAGAGTTACGGGTTGCGTTAATAGTTAGTAATAATACGTATGACTGGTCATGGGTAGAACGCTTTTCAACATTCAAAAAATTATTGAGAGTAGTCGTGCAGATATTGCGTTTTACAAACAACTGCAATAAATCGAAGGAAAGGTTAGTCGGAGAAATAACAATCTCGGAAATTGATAAAGCGGAAGTAGTCTTGATTCGTATATTGCAAAATTCATATTTTAAATCAGAAATAGACGCACTAAATAAAAGGCGGCACTTAAATTCAAAAAGCAAGCTGTTGTGTTTGCATCCCTTTTTAGATAACCAGGGGTTATTAAGGGTCGGGGGGCGCCTCCGATATTCGAGCTTACCGTACGAGGCTAAGCATCAAATTTTACTTCCGAATAAAAATCACATTACGAAATTAATTATTCAAAACTATCACGAGAAGTCAATGCATACGGGTGCACAAGGTACGCTAGCAGCAGTTCGCAATAAATATTGGCCAATTGCAGGAAGAAACGCTACTCGATTAATTATCCGACAATGCTTAATTTGTTTTAAAGCTAAACCGCGAGTATCGTTTCCATTCATGGCGGATTTGCCCAAATATCGGGTAGAACAATTACGACCATTTGTCAAGACAGGGTTAGATTATGGCGGGCCAATTTTTGTAAAAGAAGGGCGGCGTAGAAACAGCAAATTAGTTAAAACTTACATTGCGCTGTTTGTATGCATGACCACGAAAGCCATTCATTTAGAATTAGTCACCGATCTGACAACTGACGCATTTATAGCGGCCCTGCGTAGATTTGTATCACGTAGAGGTATGATAGCAGAGCTATTCAGCGACAATGCCACAAATTTCGTAGGAGCTAATAAATCACTACAATCAATGTATAGTTTTTTGAGAAATAACTTTGACGATTTGACAAATCATTTAAATTCAATGAATATTAAATGGAGTTTTATCCCACCACATGCACCTCACTTCGGAGGTTTGTGGGAAGCAGGGATAAAACAAACAAAAATACATCTTAATCGAGTTACAAAAAACGCGAGTTTAACATTTGAAGAGACATATACGCTGCTCACGCAAATCGAAGCCATTTTGAATTCGCGTCCTTTATTACCCCTATCAAACGACCCCAATGACTTATCCGTCCTCACTCCTGGACATTTCCTGATCGGGGAATCTTTGGGGGCCGTTCCGGAGCCAAACCTACAGGATGTGAAGGCAACAAGGCTGTCACGATGGCAGCACATTCAACAAATTAAACAGGACTTTTGGACCAGGTGGCAGAAAGAATATCTGCATGAGTTGCAGACAAGAGGGCGGTGGCAAAAGGAGTCGTCATCGTCCCCAGAAGTAGGTGAATTAGTCCTCATACGGGAGGATGGGATATCCACGTGCCAGTGGAAAATGGGACGCATAGAAGACGTTCACCCAGGAAAAGATGGACACATCCGCGTAGCGACAGTACGCACACGGGCAGGTGTGGTCAAGAGGCCAGTGGCGAAATTGTGTGTGTTCCCCAAGGTGTGCGAGTGACTATCCTGAAACGTCAGGTCGCGATTATCCCCTAAGACGCTTTTATGTGATGACCCTGTATATATGTGTGGTGTATATAATTTTATTGTTTGATTCACATAAACTTTTAATTTTTTAATAATGATGCATATTCAATTTTGTATAGTGTAAAATATCTGTTAGTATTAAGAATAATTGTTGTATATATCGATCTCTATCGCAGGTTTTAATTGTTGTATTTATATTGTATGTATATGTTAGGGACCTATTGTGTTGAATAGATATCAACGGGGGGGAGGATGTTGCCGCCGATTCGCGATTTATCCGCGAAGACAAATTAGAAAGCTCGCAACAGGCGCGGGTTACTACCTGAAAGGGACGAGACCCTCATATCCGGGCTCCCAGGCACCCTGGAGAGCAAGCACCAATTTATGACGTCGTTAAATAGGACCAGATCACCCATAGACAGGGCCTATTAAGGAATTTCGCAGAAGACCGAAGGTTAAATTATGCGAAGACACGTTTTGGGCAAACAAAGGAGTTCGCGGAAGTCGGGGGAGAAGCACAGGACATAAGGGTAGAGAAAGCGGCAACAGGGCAAATTATTCATCCTTCCCCAAAGGAAAGCAGACCAATGGAACGTCAACATGACCATTTCCATCCCTTCCAAATAAGGGAAAAGTACCACCCCCAACAATCTCGCTAGGAGCGCGAGAAGAAGGAGGAATTGACTCACCTTCAAGAATTCGAACTGTAAAGAGCTAATTTTATTCATTATTTGTTATCTACGATAGAGATCAATTTCGTGTTAAGTTGAAAATAAATCGTGTACAGTTAAAACCATTTTAAGAATTTTTTAATGAGTAGTTCATTAATGGTCCTTCGAAATTAATTCAGTTTGAAACCCAAACATCCCTTTAACTATTTAAAAGAGCATTTACATTTTATTATTTTTATCATGACTCTTAATAAATTTAGAAATTTCAAATAATATCGGAGATTTATATATTTTGAGATGTCCACAATAATAAAATCATTAAAAAACACGAAAACATTTTCTAATTATTAGTTAATTTTCTACAACGTAAGAGACTTTCATACATTTTAATAATACGTTCATCTAGTCTTAAATTATACCAGACTAGAACGTCTAAACACAGCTTTTTAGGATATCAAACTAAACAGGTTATATATACTATCAAACAGATTTCTAAGAAATTCATTTTCTTCACTAGGCCAGTAAGTGAGTGCATTATTTTGAGTTAGCGATATTTCATACCCTAAGATAACAACAACACATTCATATAATACCTATTAGACTATTTCAACGACCTATTCACACCATCTGTAAGTAGAATAATCTACTTTATGTAAGTTATAAAAGTGGTATATTACTAGACGGATTTTCACCAGGAATCCGATTGTTAGCCTGAACTTAGATTTTGCAAGGTACAGAAGCTATTTAGTTTTGTTTTTGAGATATTTCAAGGAAATTTAATTATTTTTGATCTAGTGCAAAAAAACGATTTTCATTCCACAACTACTATGGATTTCTGATAGATCACAAGAGGGTTTTGGACCTATAGGGGGACAGAGAATCGGCTTATCGATTTGTTTACTGCCTGTGTAGACATACTAAATTATGATAAGCATATTAATCTTCGTTGCTTGGTTTAAGTAGTGTTTCAGGCATCTTGGATATTTGTGCTAGGATATATTAGAGGGACCGGAAAGTAATGTCGTTTCTGCGCACGTCGATATTTGATTGACATTTGTCAGCTCATTGTGTATCTCGAAGTCAAATAAATAAAAGTTATTTTAAGGTTATTGCCACTTCTAAATAATTTAAACTTTTTTTGCTATTTGAGGTGAAATTGCCAGTCAGTTTCGCAATAGTTGCGACCAAAATCATTGCGGATGCATTAGACGTTCGTCTATGCCAAAGATGGTTTTCCAAACAATGAATGACATTTAACTACTGATAAGGAACACTTTGTGTTCGAAATGTACATTTAGTTAATAAAATAATTTACTATGGTTTTCCAAGTTCAAGTCCGGTAATTTTGATCTCCTTGACTCGATCAGGAAGACCAACAACATTAGACAACGACGACATGCTAAGGGCAGAAGTGGAAGTAAATCAATGTCAAACAATCGAGGAACTGTCAAACACCCCTAACCAACCTTACTCTACTATCCAAGAACATTTAAATCAAATTGGAAAAATAGGCAGAGTAAGTGTTTGGGTCTTCAATAATCTTTCCGAAGAGAACAAATCTATCACATGCAACGTATTGCCTCAACGTCACCATACAGATCGTTTGACTACTGGAGACAAAAATTGGGTCCTATATTATAATCCAGAAGGCTCTCTCCAAATGAATCACCCCGAAGTACTGCAAAGCCAGGTTTACATCCTTCTGTGTGCTTGATGGATTATCCGTGGAATTGTTCATTTTGAATTACTGAAACCTGAAGGAACTGTTAATGCAAACCTTTATTGTGAATAATTGGATCGAATGAATCAATCTTTAATCGATAAATATCCGGCGATTGTTAACAGAAAAGACACCATTCTGCAACACGGCATGCAAGACGAACCTGGAAAAAATTAATTCGGGGGGAGGTACTGCCTCACCTACCATACTCGCCCGATATCGCACCCTCGGATTTCCATTCATTCTCTTATTGGCAAAAAAATTGAAATTTTAGGTGATCTTTTGAAGAAGAAGTTCGTCTTTTACTAAGATAATAGCTTTTAATCCTTTTATGATTTCCAGTAGTTGATTTGTTTCATCAACTTCGACGTTAACCTCACTTTCACAACCGCCGGTTATATTTTTCAAGTTGAAATACTTATTGTACGCTAAACACTTGGTATGGCACAACCTTTTGCAGATGTCACACACTGTATTTCTTTCCATTGGTTTTCCACATTTTCCAGCACATATATCACCACTATTATTCGCAAAAAGATAAGAGTCACTTTCTTCGTCCGCCATTATAATTATTATCTCGAAGGTATTTTATTCAAAAACCAATTAATTTTTATCGATTCGGGATTAAATTTTTGCATATTATCTGGCAAAAAGTTATTCTAATCTACATTGAAATATTAATCATTTTCCTGATATGCCCTCCAACATCTAACCAATTAATTTTTATCGATTCGGGATTAAATTTTTGCATATTATCTGGCAAAAAGTTATTGATAACGAAGGTGACATATTGAAAGGCATTGCTTTGAATGAGTCTTGGTTTCGTTCTTAAGACATATGTTTGATATAACCGGAATCAAATTCAAAAGTGTTTAAATGAGCTATGATTTGAAATAAAACAATACCGTTGAGAGGGTTTCACTTCATTGTTGAAGATTTCAATATGTTTTACCTCAGAGTGGCTCTATAGGGCAGGTGCGTGGTAAAACATGTTGCAGTGTTCAACAATAAAAGTAAAACCCTCCTAACTGTGTTGGATTTCCATCACATATCCGCGTCATCACTATGTTTTGAGCTGGTCTAATATTTTGAAGAGTTAGACAACAGTTTTCATTGCTAGGAATAGGGTTGTTTGTAATTCCAAAATAAGCCAAATTTTTGACATTCAAATATTGTGACCTACGTTATTTTATTTGGATTAATAATTAAAGTAACCCTAATATGACGAAAGATCTTATGATATATAACATTTTTAGTTACAGATCTTACGTTTACTCTAGGGGCGTGTTTTAATTTAATTATCCATACTAATTAATTTAATTATATACTTGATAAAAAAAATATCCAGAATTAAATCCAAATATTTCATCTCATCGAAAGTTGCAATTTCCCGTTTCTGTGAAGTTTCTGATTTAGTTTTTCAACTGGATTTGTAAAAGGTACGAATATTGATACGGATAAAGGGATCGGCGCTGAAGTCACAGTATGCAAGTCCCTGATTGGACCCATAAATACCTCCAGTGATATAAGAACTATTGCTCCAGACGGGAAGCAGGCCTCCCAGGTCGGCCGGTTTTGACCATGATGTCCCCAACAGGATCTTTCTTAATATTGCCAGTGGCAAGTACAGTAGCATAGGATATGCTCTGCAGACTCCGTTTCCTCGTTGCACTCTCTGCAGTTGGGATCTTCGGCGACTTTTAATACATAGAGGTGCAATCCTTGGAAGATCATCTCTCTGAGTCGTTCTTCCACGAATGCCTAGTCCTGCCTTTAGACATCATAGGTCGTTGTCTCTTAGTCTTAGCACTTTACTTAGGGCAATCTCCTCTATGTATAAATCCAGTGGAGGAAGAAACAATAACGCCTAAATTGCTGACGTCGTGGTAGTGCGCATGGCACCAGTAATTCCCATATATGCTAGATGTTGAATGTGCTTTAGCTTACTTATTGTAGTTTTAACCCTAAGCAACCATAAAACTGCTGCATATGTTAAGACCGGTTGTGTAACGGCAGTGTACAGCTAGTTGGTGATTCTGGGTGATAGTCCCTATGATCTCTTAACGACTCTGCCAGAACGCCACGCTCGCCTTATGTATCTTGGTTTGAAGATGATTAATCCAGTTCAGTTAAGGATCTAGGATAACACTCTTTACATGTGAAACAATAGATGGTGACTTACATCCAGGAGACTGAAGGAGAGCGATGTCCTAAATCATCTACATGTTAATAGTTCTCATAAAAGCTATAACTCTTTCGGCAAAACTGTATCCTTTCTTTGCTAAGGCAGCTAAGAAATTGTTAAATTATTAAATACATTCTACACCAGCAAGAGTAATACTCCTTCTTGGGGTATCCACTTGCTGTAAATACCACTATCATGCATTTCTAATACTTGCAATTATCTAGCGGTTCTTCAAATCTACACTGAAATATTAATCATTTTTCTGATATGCTCTCCAACATCTACAAAAAAAAAAAACTTAAAAATCATCTTGTATTGTAATGTTTCATATACAGGGTGTTTCAAGAAAAATTTATATTTAGTAGACCAATTAAAAAAAGTAAGCTACCTATCGAAAATGTGTTTATTATTTATTAAACTATACAATTTCATTCACTTTGGTAAGTTTCCGTAAATTAAATACGATAACCCTATTGAATATTTGTTTTGCTGCTCGCTACAATTGTTTCGACACACTGTGTCTTCGGGTGAAGTCTATAAACCAGGACTGCGTGGAGGCTAACTTTCTCTTTGACCTGCATCTTGGGGGTATAATTTTTGTATAAATTGAATTTTATATGGGAGCTGCTTTAGGTTTTGGTGCATAATGAGGTGTAATGTCGATTTAGCACTTTTAAAGCGAATCCGGATTGAAACGTTCCAATTGTCCCGAACAGACTGGTTAACACTATCCGCGTTCTCTGTCTTGATGATCTTGATCGAACGAACTGTTTAATTTTTCCAACATTGTACCGGTCTCGTCAAACTTTTTCGCCCATTTTCGAATGAGAAGCTTGATTGGCGCCTCATTTAAGTGGCGAAATCTTTGCTAGAGTCGCCGAATCACTATTTTTGTAAAACTCTTGCACGGTCTCGCAAGCAAGAGTTTGGGGACACCACCTATCCCCCTGAAATTCGTTTCGTTCATCCAGGAATCTGAAAAATATAAACGTTTTTTTAGGACACCGAATATACGTTAGTTTTAAATAATACCTACTTTATTTTACTTTCTCTTAAACCTGACTTGAATGTTTTTTCTTTTATATTCTTAACTTGTCATACTTTTATAAAGCAACTAACCAACTTGATAATATAACTTTACTTTTTAAGAGCTAATATTCAATAAAAGATGCAAAGTATACTGGCTAATGACTTCTTCTATGAGAATGGAAGGTTCAGTTATTTTGTATAGCGCACTTCCTTGGAATAATGAATGTCTACGATACTAATATTATATTTATGAATTAGTTGCAGTTTTTCAAATAGGATAATTAGGTGATTAGAACTGTATGAAGTTTTTTGGTTAAAAAATATATATTGTTGCATTTGGGTATAGCCGACAGACACGCAAGCAAATTTTTCCTTTTGCATATGAGATTTCATTTCTGTTAAAGTTAAACCTTTTCCATTGTGCTTAAAAATTTTTTTACTGTATTAAGGTTGTCATAGAGATATCAGTTGTATAAATCTTGGGAATCTACTCATTCCATAAACTGGCATCTATTTCTTTGTAGTAAAACTGTATTAATAAATTGTGTATATGCAATTGTTTACAACTTCAAAGTTGTAAAAAATGATATTGTTCCTCTTTTTATAATAATTTTGTTATTATCTCTCCATTTAATAAGTCTATTTTAATTTCCATTTTCGACTTAAAAAGCTAAAACTTTTCTAGTGTTTGATTATTCTATTATGATTTTCAAAGTCTGATAAACTGGACTCTCTATATTACATACACAACTGCCTTTTAAATTAGAGTCAATATTACATTTTTCACATTAAAATAAATTAACCAAGTGACGTATGAAGTTTCTGTATATTATTTTTTTCTAAATATAAAAATAAATCAGTTGATGATATTCAGATAAAATGCGTACTTTATATTTAAATAATAAATAATCACCCAATAAAATGTATAAAATTTATGAATATTTAAATTGAAAAGAGAAGACTCAATTAATTTATTAATTCGAACATATTGTCTTGTTATAACTCCGTGAATAAAAATATGATTCTGAGTACATCTCCAAAATGAATTCTAAAGTAGGACACTCCAATATAAACAGTATTGTTAATTTTAAGTTGCCACTTAAATTCAGGTATGTTGATTACATTCCTCCGCAAAATATTCATCGCTGGACCAACGTTCCTCGATATATATCTCGTGTAAGTATAGCTTTGTTTTGTCATGGAGATTACGCAATTATTTTTAATGCGTATGTTAAAAAGGTACCAGTCTTAATAATGCATTTTGTGTGTAATCATTTTCGTAATCAAGTTTATTTATTTAAGGTCAGATAATGAGTTATACCGTCTGCCTCGTTCCTGAATTTTAAGGTGTGCATGAAAACGAAAACGAAATTGATCTCGTACGTGAACATGCACACACATGCACATAAGCTTATTGCAAAGTGTGTGCCATGGCCATCCTGTCCTGTCCGGCCAAGTAAGGAGACATATCTCGACCATTCCATTGGATGTCCATTTATGGACAAATCAAAAACTGTTTTTGTCGCTGGGTCGAGGTGACTTCTCCGCAGATTGTGCCTGCGAGTAAACACACGCATATAAAATGATATAATCCATCTTACAAAAAAAAACTGTTTTACAAGCTGTCACTTTCTCTGAATGTAATGAATGATTATCTATTGAAAACTTACAAATTATTAATCGAACAGATATTTTTCTACTTGTCGCGAAGATGAATGGCATCTTATTAGTGCTACCACTTGTTGATTGCTAGTAGAATAACATGCAACCGCATTTGGCTTCGACCCAAAAAAAATTATTTCGCCCCAATTTTCGAATACGCGTACTATTCTAAGAGGAACTAGTTTCACTGCACATTTGTTATACTCGTGTGAATCCGCGAATATTCAAATAAAACTCAGAACAATTTGTTTTAACTCAGTATATTTTCAAAAAGTAAGTATTCGTTTGTGGCCTTTATAATTTAATAACATAATGATATCGAAATAATCGAATAATAGTGCATAATGAAATTAATTAATGTTAATAATAACAATAATATAATAATTTATTTTTTTAATTAAAATTTGCAGATATAAAAAAATCAATAATAAATATATAAAGAGAATGGTTGCGACCGTTACTACGTGGTAATCCATACTTACACTGAATTGAAAAATTCACTATGTTTTAACCACAAATAATTATTGTAAAAATATTATATAAAGTGTAGGCACAATTATATAAATCTAAACAACACAGCACGACTCGAGTTTCGACGTTTTATCGTCATTATCAAGTGAATTATAAATTGATGAAATTGTTATTTTATACTAACTATTTTAGGGTGAGGGAATATACCTGCCGCTAATTGTTTGCGGATTATCTCGGGAGGGTAGTACCAGATTAAAAAGTGGCGAAAAGATTAGTTCGGTCTGCTCATTAAGAAGATTTACTGACGGATTACGGCTCTGTTTGAAAATTTCCAATGACTCCAGGAGATTAAGCTTAGCGCCCTTGTTGCAATTATGCAAGATTTTTAGATTATTTATATCCGGGAATTGGTGTTTGCATTCTAAACAATGATTTGAAAAAGAGCTGGTGTCTTGATTAAGACGAAAAGCACGATGATGTTCTGAAAAACGAGTTGATACACTTCGTCCTCATTCAAAACCTAATAAACAAAAAACGTCATCAAACCACAAGGGTTTTAATATATCCGAAAATAGCTAATTCAAATACATCGTTCATTCCGCTCACATACTTTGGAAAAACCAGCGAACAGATTGCTAATATTTTTCGAAAAGAGAATCATCAAGTATCGTTTAAACCTCCTGGAAAATTATCAAACATGCTATTCAATGCCAAAGATAAAGTCGATCCTCTTAAAAAATCTGGGGTGTATGAGATCCGTTGTTCAGAATGCAATAGTGTGTATGTAGGTCAAACAGGACGAAGTGTATCAACTCGTTTTTCAGAACATCATCGTGCTTTTCGTCTTAATCAAGAC